>JAECUM010043914.1:0-26314 GCA_016617855.1 Megalonaias nervosa
GTGTGTAGTGTGTGTGTGTGTGTGTGTGTGTGGGTGTGTGTGAGAAAGAGAGACAGACAGACAGACAGACAGAGAGACAGAGAGAGACAGAGACAGAGACAGAGAGAGATTTAATAAATGGGAGACAACAGTGAATAATGAACTTCTTTATTTGGTATCGGTTACATCCCTTCTAATTAAATTATTTTCAGATGCCCCCAATACAAGGATCTATTCTTGACATGAGTTCACTCTGACCCACAGCTATCAGGCGATTTGCTATCCAGTTTGGATGTTATCCCTGCGCAGACCAACTCTGAGGCCACGTCTGTATTTTAAGAGGAACATGTTAGTTCCAAACACGTGGCTCCATTACTTTGTTAATTTTAATGACGAAATGAAGTCAGTCTAATATATCTCTTGGAAGTAATTTCAAACTAAGTACAATCCCTTCCAAAAAATGTTGTTAATATATGTTTTTGCACAGCCAATGCTTATTGACGAACTTTTGTTATCAAATCTGCATTTCTGCACGTTGTAAAGCAAACTTAACAAGTTTTGGTGTTTTTCAAAAGGGACCTAGAACACAATTAATTTTACTATATATTTTCTATATTTGTTTCTCAGTACTGAACTTTCCACTGTGTAATATTCAATGCAAATCATATGTAAATCTAAAAATACCTTCAAAGATGACTTCACGGTGGAGTTGTTGTCATAGGTTCACCGGCATTTTTTTGGAGACAGAGGCTGGACTGTAAACAAACCAGTGTGCAATGGAACACAGATTTCACTTCCGGATCATCACCAAGACCTTATTGCTCACTGTACACTGTTGCCGAAACACACACAGACAACCACACCATAAGCTCGTATGCTAAAGAATAAACAATTGCCTTTAAATCCATGCCAAGAATGCCTAAATCTAATTCTTGTATCACCACCAAAAGGAGACAGGAAAAAATGCTCTAAAAATAGACTGGGACTACATTCAATTCTTTAAAGCATTATGGGATTGATGACAGTATGTAAGATTTACTTACCTCCGAACTAAAGAGCTTAACAACGTGCAAAACTATGCACCTCCAAAATTGAAGAATTTACAATTTTACGTTATGCAAAAACACATGTTAGCACGTTTTTTTTACAAAAAATGGAACTTTGTTTAAATAACAATCAAGAGATATATTATAATTAACTTAGTAACTAAAAAATTAATTAAGAAAAGGAGCCAAGTGTCTGGAATTATTTTATTGATCTTAACTTACATATGTGACCTCAGAGTTGGTCGGCATAGGTATAATCCAAATCTGTATAGTAAATCGCCAGACAGCAGAGTCGCTTATTTAGCGACTATGGCGCTGAGTGATCCACAGACTTGACAGCCGTAGTCAAGATCAGCTAGTGTTAGCTCCCTGTAAAGTGTCACGAGCGTCTTTTGGTCAGCTCCCAAGTTTGCGTCTCTGAGGTTTCGGAGCAAGGTGATATCTCGATTGCACCGTTTTACCAGTTCTTTGATGTGAGTCGCCCACATGAGCTCTTCATCGAGTATTTCATTTAGCCCTTTCTGTAGCTGTCTGATTACTACTTTACTCGTGGGGTTGCCAACTTTCCACATGCCGCTATCATCGGCGAATTGTGATAGGTCGAGGTATTTTGGGTTAATAGTTTTTTCCAGATCGTTTATCATAATGTTACATAATGTTGGCCTGATCATACTTCCCTGTGGTGTGCCATTATCCAATGTATATTGTTCGGAGAAATCTTTTCCAGTGCGGACTTGTATCATCGTATCAGTTGGGAAGTTTGCATTCCACTTGTATATAGTGCCGGTTAATCCGTGGTTTCTGAGTTTATGTATTAGTCCTTTCGTCCACATCAGGCTATATGCAGTTTCCAAGTATAAGAAGATGGCTCTAACATACCTTGATTTTTTGGAGGGTCCAAATACTAGTTTGATGGTGGATTCCAATCTAATTAGTTGGCCGGTCCTACTTCTGTTGTTGATGAATCCGCTCTGCGTGTTGGCCATTCGTTTCCATTATTTTACATATGTTATAAGTTAGTGATATGGACCTATATGACTTTGTATCATTCGTTGCTTTTCCGGGTTTGGGGACCGCTCCGGTGGCCTAGTGGTTAGAGCGTCCGACTCGGATGCGGGAGGTCGTGGGTTCTATCCCCGGCCGAGTCATAGCAAAGACTTACAAAAATGGTGCTAACAGCTGCCTCGCTTCGAGCTCAGCATTAAGAGGTTAGTGTTAGGACTGGTCGGCCTGGTGTCAGGATAATGTGACTGGGAGGGACATCATGCTACATGTCTGCGGCATGATGTCCCAGTGCTAGACATCACAATAAACTGCCACACTGCAGACATCGTAGCGATATGACTGAAAAATTGTTAAAGCTACGTTAAAAATCCAAATCACACACACACACACACCCGGTTTGGGGATGACTACTACTGTTTTCGTCCATAGTTTCTGGATGTTTCCTGCTCCCCGTATTTTGTTTATGAGGGCACTTATTAATGTTACTAGCTTGTTTGGTAGATTTTGTTTTTAAATTTCGTACAATAATGTATCATCTCCTGGGTATTTTGTATTTCATTGGGGGGTGGGGTGTTGTTGTTGTCGTTGTTGGGGGGGGGTGCCGTTTAATGCCTTGGTCCATTAGGCTTCCGTCAATGATCTACTCAGTGGGCCGCTGTTGTCCCCAGCCACGTTTATGCAGTCTCATTCTTCATAAATCTTTTTCTGTTCGTGAAATTTATTGTCTAGGTTGGTGTCGCTACTCATACAGGCAAACAAGTTTGCAAATATTTCTGCTTTACTTTTATTGTTATGTCAAAGTATATTGGGGGCTATCGATTTACTTTTGCCTCTCATTTATTTTAAATTCTTTGCCATACTTCCTTAGACTTTGTGCTATGATCTAGTTTTGAGCAATAATCTCTGCATGATTTTTTTCTTGCTACCATAATTGTGTTTTGGATGTTTTGTCGTTTTCTTTGTGCATGGTAGAATCCATAGCGTTTTTTGTTCTCTGGAATTTATTCAGGGTTTTTTGTTTCTCCTTCTAATAGCTTTTCTGGCTCTCGTTATTCCATCATTGAATGGTGGGTTTGTGGACTGACCTTTTGGTTTTGGGTACTGCTGCTTGTGCCTGTATAGTTATGGTTTCTATTATGTTGTTATGTAGACGAAAGGGACACGCTAGGTAGTGACCACTGCCCCATAAACATAGAAATCCATCATCAATGCAGCCCAAATTGATATGTCACTTCCACCGAGATTGAATTAGGAACAAGCCAACTGGAATATGTTTAAACAATTTGGGGAAACAACCGAAGTTGTAAATATATACAACCAGGGCATCGACACCATTAATATCAATATAACTGAAAGCCTAAATACACTTGCACAGCAGCAATACCCAAGAAAGAAGCAGAACATCTATCAAACAAAATTAATGAAGAGTACAAAAATGGAATAAATGTTGAAAATCTGTGGTCTCTCTTTAAGAGCATCATCTGCATCACAATGGACAAATATATTCCAGCAAAACTGTCCAAAATACTAAAATCTGTGCCTTGACTTAGTCACGAGCTCAAGAGAATGGTAAAACGTAAATCAACGCTTTGCAACCAAGCTTAAAGACAAACCAATGGACTGAATACAAATTGTTTCAGCGTCAGGGCAAAAATGAATTCAAACCAGCAGAGATTCAGTGACAGTGCAAAAAAGAATTCAAATTAGCAGATATCAACCATATAAATAATGCCAACCAAAAAGGACTCGACCATAAAAACACTAAACAATCTTGTAAATATGTAAATCAAAACGACAAGACAACTTCGGCATACTACCACAAAGGAAAAGGGGATTCTTAGTAAATGACAGTAAAGGAAAAGCTCAAATACTTGTCGACCATTTTAAATCAGTTTTCACCAAACATTTCTGTTTTCTGGTCCGGTTGTTTGCAGAAGACTATCTCCTTTACAGAACAATTCAGAAGCAGAGTGACCACCATATCCTCCACAATAATCTCACAGCCCTCGAAAAATTGGCAACAAATTGAGGTATGACTTTTAATGCCTCTAAATGCTACCTCATGAGTATGATCACTAAATCAACAAAATCGTCTCACTTCTACACCTTAAATAACCACATACTACATCAAGTCAGTGAAAACCCATATCTTGAACTAACTTTATCTGAGGGCTTCAAGTGGGAATTACATATTACCAAGAAAGCAAAATCTACATTGGCATTTCTCAACATAAACCTCAGACACTGTCCACAGACATGCAGACGAACTGCCTATCATGGCTGTGTCGTCTGGGATCCCTACTACACCAAGGATATTGACAGAGTCGAGAAGGCTGAACGCCAGGTAGCAAGATTTGTATGTAATGAAAGCAGAAACCCAATGAAGCAGGATGCGTCAACAAAATGTTAAACGACCTGGGTCTACCAACACTCTAAGACAGGTGTAGTATGATCCGACTGGCACGCCTCTACAAAGTAGTCGAGGGGTTAGTGCCGGCTGTCTCACCAAATATATTTCTAAAACCATTAAGACAAAAGCGCCAAATTAAAGTCAAAACGTATTTTAATTACGAAACTAAAAACACTGGAAAAACAAATAACAAATGACAGCATATGTTTCGTAGCTGAGCAAAGTAGAATAGGACAATTTAGAAATTCTTTCTTCGTAAAAACAGCTGTGGACTGGAATCATGTTAGTGACGGTGTAGAGCTTCAAGACAGCTCTAGAACAATTCTACTAACGTTTCAGTGGCTCTCTCTTCCGGTGCAATGTTATGTCGTAAGTAGCACTTTACTGTATACATCCAGACTTAGATTCAGATTCAGAAAACAAAAGGGTCAGTCCACAAACCCATCGTACCATGGTGAAATAACTAGTGCCAAACAGCTATCAAAAAGCAAAAAAAGAAAAAAAGCCAGAATAAATTCCAGAGAACAAAAACCGCAAGGAAATTTACCAAGTACAAAGAATAGAGACAAAGCAGCCACAAAAATAAACAATTATGTTAGCAAAACAAATCTCCTGGAGAGATTATTGCTCAAAACTAGATCTTAGCATAAAGTCTAAGGAAGTATGGCAAAGAATAAAATAAACGAGAGCCAAACGCAGATAGATAGCCCTCGATATGCCTGGTTATAACAATACAAATAAAGAAGAAATATTTACCAATATTTGGGCATTAAACAATCAGGAAGAAAAATATATTACCCCAAAACACCTCGACCTATCACAATTAGTCGATAATAGCGACATATGCATGGACGCCCGCAGCATAGGTCAAGGGGGGTAACGTGACCCCCTGGAAATCATACTGCATATATACATATATATATATATATATATATATATATATATATATATATATATATATATATATATATATATTCCGACAAGTTTAATCGTGCAAATGAATCTGAAAATATGTCACAAGATTCTGTTCAAAACGCTTATAAATATTGCTTTAGTTTACAGACTACTTCACACAACTACTCCCGGCCGTGACTGACTGCCACCCCCACCCCCACCCCGCCCCACCACCCCCCGGAAAAAAATCCTGCGGGCGCCCATGGACATATTGAAAGCTCAGAACCCAAGAACCAAGGAAGTAACCAGACAGCTACAAAAAGGGCTAAATGAGATAGAAAATGAGCGGGTAAATGGGGATTTAAAATGACACCACAAAAGAGCAATGTTTAAACCACGAGGCAGAAACCACCCACCCACCCCGGCAAATTATTTTGTAACGGAGTGCCCATACAGTTTGAAAGGAAGCAGCTTTCTTCGACATGATACTCGATGAAGAGATCACGAGGGCAACCCATGTCAAAGAGCTCGTGAAACGGTACAATCGAGATATCAAACGTGTTCCGAAACCTCAGAGGCCCAACCTGGGAGGTTGACCAAAAGACGTTCGTGACCCTCTACAGAGCGCTAATACGGGTATCACGGTACCAATTGTTTTTCCATAGACCTCAATGCTAATGTTTTGTGAAATAAATATACTTTCTATCCTACCTCAGCAAGCATGTCACCCACTGTCACAGAGAACAATGTTAGATTGTCAATTTGACAAGGACAGAACCAAGTACTTCATTAAGAGAGATAACTCTGCTGGAACTAGACAGGGGTAAGAGTTATCTAGTTACACCAGACACATTTTCAGTCATATGTACCACATTTTAAAAAAATCATAAAAAATACAAAACGTGATATAGTTATGAATTAACATAATCTCACATGTTGCCAAGAGGCTCAACTTTTTTTAAGCCTAACAGAAAGTACAACTCTAAGATAATGCACCAATCACAGCTAGTTTTGTGGTTTATTTCTGAATGCAATGTTCCCTACACCTTAAGCTCTGCCCACCTGGGGTTGTACAATTGGTACCGTTATACCTACGAGCTTAATCTGACTACGAGGTTATCAAGTTTATGGATGAGCGAGCACAATACTCCTCAAATTGGATATGGTCCAATCAAAATCACTACGAGCGTGTACCGGAGTACTAACAAGCACACCAGCACAAGAAATCCTAATAATAACAGGAGAACCCCCATTAGAACTACGACGTAAGGAAATGATGCTCCGGTACCTTACTCAAATATCTATATACGGCACTAATCACCTTACGGCCAAAGCCCCCACAAAATGTGATAAAACATTCTGCAAAAGAATGAAAAGAATGAAAAATAAAATACCTAGCGTGAAAATAATGACAGAACATAGAAAAGACTTACAGATCCCAGATAATAACCCAGAAAAGATAAGATACTGTCAGTGCCGTATTACCCATTAAGCACACTAAGCACGTGCTTAGATCACCAGCGCAACAGGGGCACAGAAAAAATTCAAATAAATTCTTAATGATAAAACTGAATCAATTTAAGCATGGCCATTTCGATCTGCATGGATGGCAACACTGGTGGTTTCCCACTTTTTTTTAGCTTTTAATATTGTTTTTGTTTTTTTTTTTTGTATTGTTGTTCTTGTTTGTTTCGCATTTTGGGGGGGGGGGCACCATAATATTTTCAGTGCTTAGGACCCTGGAAGGCCTTATTCCGGCACTGGATACTACCAAGACCTCCCACGGACCTGCCCCACACTACAAACTGACGATTACCTAAGAAACTTAGGGAAGAAACAAGACGACCCAATAGGCCTAAGGGCCACAGACCCAATAGGCCTTAGGGCCACAGACCCAATAGACCTAAGGGCCACAGACTCAATAGGCCTAAGAGCCACGGTATTAACCTACATAGCTTAACAAGCACGAGGCCTATACCCAAATAGACCCAGACGGGTGGAAATTAAATTTTAAAAAAAGCAACAACAAAAAAAAACAAACAACAGCAGCAGTAGTAATTATGAGTATCTCATTCGGAAAAACACTAACGACTGAGTGAGCAATCCACACTGAAGAGTTCATGGCGATATTAGCAGATATTAGATCAAAAACTACCTAATAAATGAAGCAGTAATTCTGAGCGACTTGCAGTCTCCTCCAATCCTTGGCATCTGACCAGGTATAACGGTACCAATTGTAGAACCCCAGGTGGGAGGTGTAATAAACAACACAACTTGCAGTGATTGGTGCATTATGTAAGAGTTGTACTTTCTGTTAGGCTTTTTAAAAAGTTGAGTCTCTTGGCAACATGTGAGATTATGTTAATTTTTATTCTAGATCGTATTGTGTATCTTTTATGATTTTTTTTAAAAAATGTGATACGCTTTGAAAATGCATACGTTGTAACTGGATAACACTTCCCCCGTTTAGTTGCAGCAGAGTTATCTCTCTTAAATGCAACCGAGTACCTGGTTCTGTCCTCGTCAAATTGACAATTTAACATTGTTCTCTATGACAGCGTGTGACACGCATGCTGAGGTAGGATAGAAAGTATATTTATTTCACAAAACATTAGCATTGAGGTCTATGGAAACACAATTAGTAGCATGATACCACCAATAAAAGAGTAAACCTAGCATGATAAATCACGCATGGTATCTACTCAAGCATACAGGCCAAACCAATAAAAAGTAGAATTGATATGGATCCCCTCCAACATACAAATTCTGGGAAACGAAATTGCGGACACAGAGGCAAGAAACAATCTCATTGAACTCATGGCCAAAACATCGCCTGCAAAGTCACAGAAATAAATAGAATAATCCGGAGAAAAACCAACACAAAATGGCAAGAAGAGTGGTACAGGTCGACCACAAGTCGACAACTGTACAAAAGAGAAAATAAAGCAAATAGGAAAATAAAGTACTCGACATTCAAAAAATCCATATGATGTAACTATAATAAATAGGATAAGAACAGGCAGAATCCTATTGGCGGGATGTGCAGGGAAATAAATCAAAAGTGTAACAAGTACAAACTGCCCCCACTGTCTGGAAGCACTCAAACTTGTGCTAAACACATGCCTCTAGTACGATTAAGAGAGGGCTGAACTTCAAATCGAACAGAAAAACATAGAAGAACTGAGAACCCGGAGTTACTAAAGGCCTAAAACAAAAACTTAGGGAGGACATATAATAATATTCATCAATAAAATATGGAAAAGAGGCAAATTAAAAAAAGAAAACTTTAATAGATCACTAACAACAGCACAGCTACATTATAATACAAAAAATTATATTAAAACAAACATTGCTAGGGTCAAACCCGTAATAAACACCCCAGCTACATGCAAAAGACAGTTATAACTGTCGTACGGGACTGCTTTATATCAACGACTAAAACAAACAACCGTGGCTGGACATACCAGTCACGTCGAAAACACTTTTAATTGTCGTAAACTTCGTACCGAACTGCTTTATAGCAGCGACTATTATAAACCATGGCTGGTTTTATAAACAATTCCAATACTAAACAATAAAAAATACATTTAATAAAAAGGGTTGGGGGCCTTTAACAATATGCCCCCACCCCCGACACACACACACGCAAGGTCCACAAAGCACAAGTGAGAACGATGAACTCTAAATGAATCAGGGTAAAGGATAAAATAATCAAACCAACAAATAATACACCTATAAAAATGATAATCAAAAATTATCCATGCAAATAAAATGTTAAATAAAAGCAAACGATCAAGTCGAATACAAAAATAATAATAAAGGCTAAATAAATAAAAAAATACATACAAACAAAAAGGTCAAAAATAAGTATAATAAAGGCAAATTAATCCAATAACTAAACAAATGATCAATCATGATCAGGTAAGGGCTACATAAGCAACCAAAATACAGGAAAAAGGGGACCAACAGTTCGGGTAGGAGCATACGAACAAACATAAAGACGATTGGGAAAGAAGTAGCAGAAGAGCAACGCACCCTCTCCAGCATGAAAGAAAGAAACAAATATATAGCACACATCCAGTATAGCACATATACACGTAGAACATATACATCTATATCTTACATACAGTTTAGTACCAATACCACCTACCCTCCCCCCAGCACACATCAACACAATTATCAAATAGGGCATTCATTGGGACCCAAAATTCAATTATTTTCCTGACTTTTTTTGTGCTGGTAAAATATGTCACCACTTATTATTATTAATTTTGCAAGGTATTGCACTAAGTAATTACATCAAGTAGATGCAAAAATAATAATAAAAAGTGGTGACATATTTTACCAGCACAAAAAAGTCAGGAAAATAACTGAAGTTGGCACTGAGAGAAATTGAGCATATTTATATTTTTTAACATCTGAAGCTGGAAATTTTCATTGCGTTGATGTTGACTGATTATTGTTTATAGATATCTTAAAACAAATAAATCTCACTTGTAAAGATAGCCGTGGGGGTGTTTACATGATTGGATTGAGAAAATCTTACAAATTTGCTAAAATCTGATGGTGTGTTTGCATGATTAAAATTGAAGAATTCAAACAAAATTCATTGATTTTGATGGGGTATTTGCATGATTTAACAAAGAAATCTTAACAATTTTCTTGAAATTCAGTTTTATAATATAAAATAAATTTTAAAATATTTTTATAAATCTGAGAAAAAAAAATCAGACAAATCTAATCAAATTTTATAAATCTGCGGATGTTTTGACACACAAAGAACGAGAAAATCTTACATTATTAGCTAAAATCTGATGGGGTGTTTCTACGATTAAAATTGAGGAAATCGAATATATTTCGGAGATTTTGATGGAGTATTTATACGATTAAGTTGAGAAATCTTAACAATTATGTTGAAATTAATTTTTATAATAAATAAATAAATAAATTTTATTTGAATAAAATTGTAAAATTATCTTCGAGTGATGAGAAAACAATTCGTAAACTCCGTGGATCTGCTCCTGCGTTAGACATCGCTAAACAATTCCATATTAGTCTTACTCGGCTTTATGATATTTGGATGAGGCAAGATTTTGTCAAGAACGTTAAACGTGTAAAAAAACAAGTAGAATCTGACAGTGATGATACAAGTGTCCTTGACGGTGCCTTGATGGTGTTAAGGAAGAATTTAATCTTGACACTGACAAGGAAGAATTTAATCTTGATAGTGAACTTCGTAGTGAAAACAAAAAAAAAATGTAAGGAACTTATAAAACTCTACAGCGAAAGTAAAATATTAACTGAGGAAATAAAAAAGTTACCATCCATCGATGAGTTAGCTAATTTACGATCTGCAAATAATATATTAACTTAGGAGAATCAGAAATATCTTGATGGAATAAATAAATTAGCGGCACTGTGTAAACAACTTAAATGCGCCAATGATAAATATCAGTCTATCATAAATTCTGATGAGTGTCATCAGCTAGCTGTAAAAATTTTATTAAGTCGTGATGAGTCTGTGCGTGTAAGGAAACTTACCCAGGAGTTAGAAGATCATTGTGCGACAGCTAATAGAATATCTGAAAAGATTAAGCAAACAAAACGTGAAAACGAACTAGCTGAGCGTGAATATAAAGAATAAAAACGTGAATATAAAGATTTAAAAGAAATCTATGAAAAATATGATCGAAGGTATAAATGTGTTGAAGAAGAATTGTCTGAATTAAATTTCTAAATGGACTATGAGGGATTGGCGCGTGAGATAGATTTCTATAACGATAAACGATCTAAAATCAGACAGGCCACGTATGAATATGAGCGCAGACAGGCCATGTATAAATAAAATTGAAACCTTATTTTGCAGATAAATGGATCAAAACAAATTTCAAAAACATCCTTATTTTACTGATTATGAGGCATCATCTGATGGAATAATTAGAAATTGTGAAAGTAAAATATCAATCGGGTAGATTAAAAATACTGGCTATAAGGTTGTAATTATAAAAAAGAAAAGATATTTCGCGCACAGATTTATATTTGAGTGTTTTCATGGCATTATCAAACACGGACTTGTAATCAATCACATTGACGGAAATAATTGCTTGGCAAATTTGCGTGCTGTAACTCGGCGAGAAAATACTACGTGTGGATGAAGACGCAACCGTGCTAACGCGATTAAATCAATCAATTTAAATACAGATGAAGAAATGATACATGCGGCGAGTTTACATTTTAGTGTAAATACAGCTACAGTTTATCGTTGTTGTATAGGAATAACAAAATCATCGTGTTGTTGTTGTTGTTGTGATTTAGATTTTTTACGTAGTTTTAACAATTTTTCAGTCATATCGCTACGATGTCTGCAGTGTGACAGTTTATAGTGATGTCTAGCACTGGGGCATCATGCCGCAGACATGTGGTATGATGTCCCACCCAGTCACATTATCCTGACACCAGGCCGACCAGTCCTAACACTAACCTCTTAATGCTGAGCGCCAAGCGAGGCAGCTGTTATTACCATTTTGTAAAGTCTTTGGTATGACTCGGCCGGGGTTCGAACCCACGACCTTCCGCCTCCGAGGCGGACGCTCTAGCCCAAAATCATCGTACTTGCCACATCTTGATCAATGGGCTAAATTTGAGTATGTGGATTTGTAGACAGAGTAGGCGCCTGAAGCCTGATTCTTGTACAGTTGGTGCTTCTAAGATTCTACTGCTCTGTAATTTAATCTACAATACTCGTTCGTAAGCCATTTACCAACCGGAAATGATATTTAGAAATTTTTATAATTCGTTAAAAATTCCTCTATGGTCGGTGCTGTTTCTTTTGTAACATAAAACCTTGGATCTCTGTTGTTGTAGTAAAATTGAATTGCACGATAATTTTTTCCTCCATATTGAGTACAAATTTGTAATTCTCCTAGTATTCCTGCTCCACAAGACAAACAAGGTTTTGGTCCGGTTGTATTATTTTTTTCTGAAATAAATTTATGCACTCCACAAAACAAACCGCGGCAACATTTGTTACATCGCTCAGTTGACCCTTGCATCAGCCACGCACAATTGTTCATGCTGATAAGTGGCATTTTATATAATGTTCTGATAAAATTTAATTTAATGCAAATTTTATTTTTTATATTTATTTAGAGATATAATTTTATCTAAAAATATAGAATAAACATGGCGACAAAGCACACACGTTACCGCATAGTTACAGCATTGCTGGACAAATATCAGAAACTTACTGGAAGAACCGCTAAGTATCCAAAGACAAATATAGAGCTAAATCAGCTGAAAAATGAAATTCACAATATATTATTCGCGCCAGTGCTAGAACAAATAAAACATTACAAACCAGCGATAACAACAACAAAATTTCCTGAGGATGATGAAGAATTTCAGGAAACAGAATCATCGTTTAAGGGATTTAATAAAACCTACAAAATCCAGCTCGATAAACCAATCCGTGAGGTATTTGGAAATGTAATCAGATTTGTTTTACGCCGAGAACCTCGAGTTAAAATTGTATTTGAGCGTCAAGTGTTATTTAGACACGCCGTGGACAATGAAAAATTCTCTGAGCTTTATTTAAGTTTAAGTCCGTTTATTGTATTTGCTGATGATAATATAGAAAAACTCACCAACAAGATAGTGCAAGTGTTCGAGAATAAAATCGATGAGTATACTTCTGGTGGATCAGGTTGGATTTTCATCAGCAAAGTGCAATTGTTAGTTAATATCCATAGATATGATCCGCTTCGTGTTGGAAAATTTGTTGAATTACCACCGACCATTAAAAACTCACAATGTTGTATAAATGTTATCAGTGATGATAATAAATGTATCGTGTGGAGTTTGTTGGCTGCGTTATTTCCAGTTGATAGAAACCCAAATAGAGCATTTCAATATCAGGAACATATTTCAAAATTAGATTTGACAGGAATAGAGTTTCCAACACCAATTTCTCAGATTGATATTTGTAATGGAGCAAATTTTTCTGTCGATCTCGGTAGAACACATTTAGTTGGACACGTGTACGATTTAATTAGATTTATGGAGTTCTGCGTACGTTTAAATTGCCATAATGCACGGATTGGTACAGTCTCTGTCACGAGTTTAGCGATTTTTGATTAAGGCTACGTTTGTTTAAACTGACCAGGAAGGGGTCAAATTCTGATCGGTATGAAAAACTGTCATTTCTGAAAGTTACCAGGAATCAGTTGGGTAATTAAGGTTGTCAGACGAACTACATTGTTTCAGCAAGTTCAGGCGGGAAACGAATTTCCTCCAGATTGGTCACGCTGTGAAGGGGGCGTGGTTTCACATGAAATACTCTCAGTTTAAATGTGCAAAATAGCAAAATTGAAATCAGTCTACGCTTTTTTCTACAAGAGAACAAATGTAAAGGTGGCGCTCTAAAGTTTCGTATTTTGCATTGGGTTAGAATTTTAATGTAAAAGACTTCCTCTGTGTTTCCTGACTAGTTATACTGGCTATTTAAAAAAGACCTTATATATCTTAGGTGTTGTTCAAAGAACCTTTAATTCCCTTTATTTTGGTGTATGATTGATGGGTGTAATATGGGTTATAGAGGATACAGCTTGGCCTTACTCCAGATGTGCACCTTTCAAAAATGTGCTAGCTCCACTTGGTCATTTACACTTCCTGAACTTCAGAGGTAAATTGTAAAACAAAGAGCCGATAATTTTTTTTTACATTTTATATATTTCGTAATTCATTCATTGCGCTTTCAGAAGCTGGTATTGTCGAGTCTGGCAAAATTCATTTTCCCTATTTTAAAAGCTACTAAGGATAGTGTACTTTAGACAAATTCAGGCTGATTTTTGGAGCACAAGGGAGCAGTCATTTTAGTTAGCAGTGTGCTAAAATCATTTACAATTTCCAAAAGTACAATATCCAAAGAAATGTCAGCCACATTACATCAAAGTAGCATTGATGTATGCCAACATTCTCTCCACTGTGCATGTTTTAAATGCAAACAACTTCACCATACATACATCACTCTCTCAAAAGTACATAATAACTGGTGAGCGCCCCCAAATAGACTCCGAGTGGGTTAAGAAGTAACTTCACTCGTAGAAATCATCCAAGGGAAGCAATTGTCTGTAAAAAAAATTGACAGACACGCTCTGGAAGTGAGAGCTTGGAAAAACAAGGTATTTGCAACAATCTTATGTAATTCATTGATACTACTATGATGCTTTGTCGATTTATTTGCTTGTATTTGCATGGATTTATTTGTTTAAGTTCGTAGATTTAATTTCTTTATATGATATACCTGTGTTGAGTTCGTTTATCTGAGTCCGCACAATGATATTTTCCTTTATATAAACATTGACGACTTGTTTGAACGTATAGTCTCGTTTATTATAGGAAATTATATATCTAGAATTTCATGCCTTATTTTAGTTGAGATGCGAGAATCCGTGAGAATTCTCCGACCTATATATGAGTTCACGTATGATAACCACTTGATTGTTGTTATAAATACAGTAGCAAGGAATTTCATTCATTTGTGTAATTGAGACTAGTCTGGAACTAATGTCTCGGTGGGATGTTGAAATGGCAGTTAGTTGACCATTAATTTTGTGAAACTGGGTTGTTATGATCTGTCATGGCCAGTTAGACTAGATAGCCGTAGAATCTGTTTCAGATTAGGAGAGAATTTATCTGACATAACGAGGGGGGGGGGGGAGATATTGATCTATTCCCCCAGTACAATGTGACGGAAGATTTAGGTTGCTTATTTTGTTTTTTTGGAAGGACGAGATAGCTCTGCGCTCTACGATCTTCTTTCTACGTATTGCGTATTGAGAACCCAAAGTGGACAAAGTTGGAAAGGGCGAAAGAGGTGAGACAACCTGTGAATTTGGCAAAGGAAGTCAAAAGTGAAGAAGACCCAGACTTACCGGCACAAGGAAGTCAAAAGGGATGGATAGTCGCTGTGGAATTTGGACTGAATCAAGACCATCAGGTTATGAAACTGTACAAGGCAATGTTTTCGATATATTTCACTTGGTCTAAATGGTGATTTAAATTCTATCGCTTAACAGATCGGCTATTGGTAGAATCATTTCTTTGTATTCAAAAATTCGTTGAAGAAGTTAATTCAAAAAGAAAGAAGTGTATCTTTCAATCATAACGCATTATTATTACTTTTGTTTATGAACTTTATTGTTAGAAATCTTTGATTAAATTTTGTCTTTATTTGTAACGGGGGCTCGTGTTATTCTGTTCTATATACCTGCTCAGCTCTTTATCTATTCCACCTGTAAATTTCTCAATTTCTATTGATATTTACTCGTTCCTGGCAAATTACACCGTCGGCGATCACCTCTAGATAACGATAACCAAACCCCAGAACACCCACCCCGACAAAGCTGGGAGGGGGAGTATCTGACAATATTATAGAACGAAATAACCAGATCTTATTGCCCGGTGGTATAAATGTGTTTGGGGTTGATGATGTTTTTAAAATATTTCCCCGTCGTATATCATCGTGTGCTAATCCTGCTACAGTTAATTTATTGTTGTATAAAGATCATTTCTCATACATTAAAAATTTTAATGGACTAGCAGGAAAACAGTATAACAAACATAAAAACAAAAATATTTCTGTTACCGTTGTTTACATGGCTTTTCAAAGTGGAGTTCTCATAAAGGGCAATCTGTGGGAGATCATCCACCTGATAAACATTTACAGGATCATCTTCAATATTGTATATATGATCAGTGAACAACATTACCAGAAGAAAAAAATAAAATCTTAAAGTTTGAAAATTATCAAAAGAAATTTGTAATTCCATTTACAATAACATATGATTTTGAGCCAATTTTAAAAGAAACTGAGGAATATAAAAAGGCTAAAGAAAGTAAAACAATACACACACATATCCACGTTCCAGTTGCTGTTGCGTATAAAATTACTTGTGTGGTTGATCCTACTCTGTCATCGCCAGTTAAAATGTATCGCCGACAAAGTGATACTGATGAGGATGCTGCTGTTTGGCTCGTAAAACAGTTGTTTGATGAAGCTAAACAAATTCATACGCGACTCAATAAAGTTCCTCCAATGATTCCATTGACATAACAGCAAGAACTCGAATATGACACTGCTACATACTGATATATTTGTGAAGAACCTTTTTCAGTAAAATCTGAACGAGTAAAAGATCACTGCCATGTTACTGGACAATATCGTGGACCAGCACATAATGATTGTAATTTAAAATTTCATTCGCGCGCTTTCCTTCCTTGCATCGCTCATAATTTTCGTGGATATGATGGTCATTTTATTATCCGTGCGCTTGGTCATCCTGACGTTGTAGCGCTATGTAAAGATTATAAAATAAACGGTATTCCAAACAATGCTGAAAACTTTACGTCGTTGACAGTTGGACCTCTTAGATTTATTGACAGCATGCAATTTATGAGTAGCTCACTTGACGTGCTAGCTAAAAATTGTAAAGATTTTCCGTCGCTGTCAGAGCATTTTAACGATTGTGTTGATTTAATGAAGCAAAAGGGTATTTTTCCCTACGAGTACTTAGATTTTATAGAGCGTCTCACAGAAACATCATTACCATCTAAAGACAGTTTTTACTCATCATTGAACAATGAGGGTATATCTGATGTTGAATACAATCATGCTTGGGTGGTTTGGAACACTTTTAGTTGTCGAACTCTCGGAGATTATTTAGATTTGTATTTGATTCAAGATACTCTTCTCCTTGATATTTTTACAAGTTTCCGCAAAACTAGTATTGACAAATATAAGTTAGATCCTTGTTGGTATTTATCATCGTCGGGTTTGTCATGGGATGCTTTGTATAAGTTAACTGGTGCAAAAGTAGAACTAATCACAGATGGAAATATCGACATGTATCATTTTATTGAAAAATCAATTCGTGGTGGAATAAGTGTAATCTCAAAGAAATACGCACGCGCTAACAATAAGCACTTGGGCGAGTTATATGGTTCTAATAAGCCATCTTCGTTTATACTTTACCTTGACAAAAATGCGTTATATAGTTGGGCAATGTCTCAGAATATGCCATATTGTTGTGATTGTTGGATCTCTGTAAAAGACTTTCTCGCTGACACTAATAACTTGACAAGAGATTTATCTGATTCCGACCACACATACTTTGTTGAGGTTGATGTTGATTATCCACAACAACTACATGACTTACATAATAATTATCCGTTTTTACCGGAAAAAATGATTATACCTGAGTCGCTGTTGTCACCAGAACAATTATCACATCGCATTGGAAAACCGTGCTCGATAGAAAAGTTAGTTCCAAATTTACTCAATAAACAAAATTGTTTGTCATTACAGAAATCTCAAACAAGCTCTTGACGCTGGATTAATCCTCACAAAAATTCATCGAGTGTTACATGTCAAACAATCACGTTGGATGGCTCAATATATCAAATTTAATAATGATATGCAAACTGCTTCTCAGACTGATTTTGAGAAACATTTTTTCAAGTTGATAAACAATTCAATTTTTGGTAAGACTATGGAAAAAATCAGAAATAGAGCTGATATTGAACTTGTAAATAGTCAAAAACGAAATCGTAAGTTAGTTGCATCAGAAAAGTTTGTTAAGAGTATCCACATAAATGAAAAACTTTCTATGATATTGAAACATACATCAAATTTAATCCTTGATAAACCAATATTTGTTGGTGCATCAGTGTTGGAGATATCTAAGTGGCTCATGTATGACTTCCGTTACAGATTTATTAAATCAATCTGGCAGTGTAATAATTTACTGTTTACTGATACTGACTCACTCGTTTATGAAATACTTACTGATGATGAATATAAAGATGTTTATGATAATCGCAGCGAGTCTGATTTACCTGATGTAGCTACCAATAATCCTTTTCATGATTCAACTAATAAAAAAGTTATGGGTTTAATGAAAGATGAATTTTGTTTTAGGATTGTAAAAGAATTTGTTGGACTTCGGCCAAAGATGTACTCGTTGAAGGAAGCTACTGGTATGGAAACGAAAAAATTAAAAGGTATAAAAAAATCTGTTGTAAAAAAAAATATTCAACATAATGATTATCTATCAGTGTTATTTAACAATAAAGAACATACTGCGTCAATGGTTGGAATTAGATCATATAAACATCAACTAAAATCTGATAAAGTTATATAATCTGGACTCGTTAATTTTGATGATAAACGTTATTGTGCTGATGCAATAAACACGCTCGCGTTAGGCCACAGTAAGACAATAAAGTAATTGTTCTGGAAGATTATATATAGTTATATAACTGTTTTCTCACTTCCCATGGAAGGTTGCTTATTACATGTTTATACACATCTTTAAACAAATCTATCATCCAATTATTTATTCTATTACGACCATCTTCGTTTTTTATTCTGAAACAGATCCAAAATGATCCAGCAGATGTTTTAACGTAATCATGCAATCCAATTTTACCAGAATAAGTTCCGAGTGCAGTAGTTGCTGATTTAATTGATTTAAATTTAACAATTTCTTTTTTACTCAAATTAATTCTTACTACTTTTATGCTATTGTCAGAAATTAACATATCATACCTCTTTGGAGTTTCTACAGCCTAATTTCTACAGGTTTAATTTCTGTAGACCTTGCAAAATTGTCAACACATTCCATCATATAATCTCTACCAAAACCAAAAATTATTGTATTTATTTTATTTATCTTTAAGTTTTATTTATAGTAGTAATGTAAAAGGGGTAGCAATATTTTATTCCCCAATTTGTTTCTTTGTCGTACAAGAGCGTTTCCATTACAAAGTAGTAGAATAGAGATGGTAATTTTGCTCGGCGATGGAAAAACAAAAACGCGTTCCGACGCGACTTTTTGCGGGGGTCTGAGGATTTTTTCAGTCTCGATAGAGGTCTTTAAATGCTGAAATAAGCCTTGTATCTCCAGAAATTTCCATCGGTCAAAACTGTGATCATAACCCCCTTTAATATTACTACTGTTACATTAAAGTAAAAAAGAATGAAACGTTCCGTATAAACTTCAGAACCGGAAATGTACTGGTCCAACAAGAATCTTGACGTTGCCAAAATGGCCTTGTCCAGAACTCCTTTGCATAATCTACAACAACTCCAGAATAATATTGTAGTCCAAAAAATGAGCACTGTATATTTCTACTGAATAGTCTAAACAAATGGTTTCCTCTCAAATAATATCTAAGTAAAACATGAAATACGTCTGCAGACTTACACCAGGAATAAAGGAAATGAGAATGACTCCAAAGTAGGAATGAAATTCGATTGCTCACTTCTCTCGATACGTACACCTTATATTACGAATATGCATATTTCACAAGATACCCACGTGACAGATCATACTACTCAAAAAATTATTTCGAAATACCTATTCATGTGACCTAGCCTATTCAAGGGGAAATTACTTAATTCGTCTATAACCGTCCAAACCCCAGCAGCCAATGAGAAATTGACCCAAAGTCGTCAACAAGTCTTATTATTAAAATTATTAGTAGTAATTGTTTATAGATCCTATGTAATTTTACGCTCTTAATATTCCTACGACAGACCATAATCACGTAGGCAAGATCTAACTAAAGATAATCACTACAATTTACAGTCATGAATAAAAATTTACAGAAATTAGACAAAATCATGTACTAGGAATTACAAAAATACAATATAAATATACATAACACGTAATATGCACCGCGTATAATATACAATGCACCATGCATAATGTAATATGCACCACGTATAATGTAAAATGTACCACGCATAACTGAATATGCACCACATGTAACGAAATAAGCACCACGCATAATGAAATATACACGAAGTATAATAGCATATGTACCGCTTATAGTGAAATGAACAGCAGTATAATGAAATACGCCACGTATAATGAAATATACATCATGTGGAATGGAATATTCACTACGTATAATGAAATAAGCATCTCGTATATAACAATGTCAACAACGGAAGCCAGTCATGGCTTCAGTTCATTGATTCCCTCCTATTCCTTAACAGCAGATTAGATAAAGAAATAGCTGCTAATCTGAAGAAAAAGAAAATCAGCGAGCCAGACCAGTTCGATCTGTCTACTAGAACACACATTAATATGTCTATTAGCAGCAGAGGAGGTGAACAGACTTTTTTGTTGGAGACCTTATTTACAAAAAATAAAGGTTCCTACAAAGGCTGAAAACAAGGTCAATAACGTTAAACTGAAACCTCTAACCGAGCATATTTCCATACGGTGGAAAACAGACCACAATAACGTCAAATCGTCTGGGTTAGCTCATTTTTGTTATTCCATCGTTGACGTATTGTTTTCAAATTTTTATGCGACTCGTTTACTCACTGGGTCACTCAATTTTGGTCGTTCACCTCCTCTGCTTCTGTAATTAACCAAAGATTTTATCCAGATCTATACGATATCTAGATCTTGGGTCATGTAAATTTATTGTTATAAATCCGAACGGAACAGCTTGTGCTTTTGAAAAGAAGTTTTTAAACTTGATCATGTCCATATCCCTTGAACACCAAGTATAATAAATATTTTGCAAGGTATAATTATCTACTCCATTAAACACGACTAAAATATTACAGTTGTCTCTGATCACTTTAGGTATTTGTGTATATCGCTGAGTAATATAAATCACGTCAGTATTTTTATGTCTGCTCGAGAAAATATCCGAGCTGGATTTGATTGTTTATCTAACATAATATCGTCATATACTACGAGGTTATTAACAAATCCATCTAGGTCATCTACAGATGGGGTTTCATCAATATCGGTAATAAAATCAACAACATCATTTCCGTCTTCATTCAGCAATTTTGCGTTTTCGTTATAATCTTTAAGTACTTCATAACACCGTTGATCATCTACAGATGGTGCTACTAAATATAATTTATCCCACTTGAGCCATCTCATTATCAGATTAAGTAATAATTGTGTCTTACCAGATCCAGATGGGCCTATTATAATCATTCTAATAGAATTTGGTAGTGCTGGATGGTGCCTTACTGGTTCTTGTTTTCGTGTCGCTGAGAAGTCAATTATATCCATATAATAAATAATATGAATTTATATTGTGTTCGATGCAGAGCACCCACGTCCACCACTAGATTAACAACAATAACAACAAAAAATAAAAGACGTGCAATTACAGGCAAATGTGTAAAATATGGCACAAAAAATATAAATTTATTCCTCTTGACTTGTCAGTCAACGGTGGAGATATCGCTGCTTCATTAGGGAAATTACCAGGAGTTCCATGGGCTAAATATCCGGGGGAAAAACACTTACCAGGATATAATTATTGTGGTCCTGGAACTCGACTTGATATCCGACTTGATGATCAAGATCAACCAAGACCAGGAGAGCATCTAATAAATAAGACTGATCAAGCGTGTCATGTTCATGATGTAAAGATTTACAACAACGGCATCTTGCAGATGTGAAATTGATTCATGCGTTAAATTCTATACCAAATAAATCTCTCAGAGAAAAACTCGCTATGAAAGGTAAAATAATGTTAGGGGCTGGTAATTAATTATATAACTATTATAATGGAATCTGTTTATTATAGCCCAAGAGGATATTGGAGAGGCAGAGCAGCGATTAGTAAACTTGCTGAAGCTGCAAAAGTCTCACGTTCTGTTGCTGCAAATTGGTTAGCACGATAGGCAATATGGCAAATTATCTACCACTACCAAACAAAATTCAGTACGCACATTTTGATGTCAGCACCCCTAATGAAGTTCATCAAGCAGATATTTTATTTTTACCACATGACACCATTAAAATTAGCAGACGTCAATCACACACATATAAATATGCATTGACTGTCGTTGACGTTGCAAGTAGATATAAAGAAGCGGAACCATTATCAACAAAGACAGCAACTGAAGTTGCATCTGCGTTTGAACGAATTTATCAACGTGGTGGTCTACGATGGCCACAATTATTGCTAGTTGATCCTGGCAAAGAATTTCTTGGTGCGGTATTATCGTTGATGAAAAACAACGTTAAAATCAGACGAGGACACACTGAAATTCATTGTGATCAGGCAATCGTTGAACGATTTAATCGAACACTTGCTGAGCGGTTATTTGGATATCAATATGCGAGAGAAATATCCACTGATTTTAAGTCTGGGGAGAGATCTCGTGAATGGGTTGCAAGATTACCAAGTGTGATAGCTGCGTTAAATAATGAAATTACTCGTGTAACTTCTATGAAACCTTCTAATGCGATCACAAAAAAATATATACCAATACACCGACGTGAATCTTCCTCTCAACCAGTATTAGGTAATGTAACTGTAAGATATTTATATGAACCTGGTGAACTTGAAGGTGGTAAAAAAGAGCAACTGATCCTATCTGGAGTGTGACTACACATAAAATTTCTAGCGTGGTTAGATCCACAGGTAGACCTGCAATCTACAGACTAGATTCGACGGCTCCTCAACGTGGATTTGTACGTGAACAATTACAAGTAATTCCTAAAGACACACAATTACCACCACCTTCACTTATGCAAACTAGCACCTCTACGTCGATTATATTCAAGACATGTCAGCATCACATTATCACGTGTATGACCAAGATCACTATTAATTCTGTCTACGGTATATTGACTTGGATTATTATTCGAATATTACCACAACATTACTGCGTTACAGCTTGCACAATGATTGTTCTGTCGTTGCTTTAGTATTATAATTAATTCAGTATCAATATCAAAGTCACGCTTATCTTTTTTTTTGTCACATTGCTTTTAACCAAATAGTTTTTTTCTTATTACGTCATTGCTAACAGTTTGATCATTATTTTCTGTAAAATTCATAATAACCCTATGTAGTTGAGATACTCTTATGACTCGAGACACTGCGAGATAAACTAAATTTGACCATTCGATCCGATCATCGACAATCCAGATATTTGTATCAGAAATAGTTCATCCCTGTGACGAGTGAATCGTTATAGCGTATCCTAACGTCCACGGCGATTTATTCATGCTTAATGCGCTCTCAACAACATCAACAGCAACCAAAACAATATCATTTAACACAAGATTTTGTATTCCACCACCAGGAATTTCAACTTCAATGTTCTGTCGTCGAGTATCTGTTGGGCGATAACATAATGGTACAGGTAGATTTGAAAACTTTTCTTTATGTAACAGAAATAATTTCTCCTGCAGTTCATCACGAACTATTTTTCTACTCACAACTATCAAATCAGCAGGTCTCCATAAATTTAAAAAATTTTTCATAGTAGTTTCTGGAATTACTTTACGCATTATCTCACACTGTATTTTATCTGGCTGTAGTCTGATTAACCTTTTAAGTTCTTTCCGCGGTTCATCAATAGCTCTATGGTCATCAGTTATTTCTTCATAATAATCTACATTATTCTTCATCCATTCATGTGGAGACTGTCCAATAGAGGGTGGTGGTTGACCATGATCGCCACACATTATTACAGCAGTATTCTTTGTCAATAACCATTCAAGGAATATTTTTAATATTTCCAACGATACCGTGTCTATCTCGTCCCAGATAATATACTTAGGTATATATTTTTCACCCATTCGCTCAGGAGTCCATGTGTCTCCGCACCATCTGAAGAAACTATGATATGTACATGATTTTACTCCTCGTTCTTTTATTTCTCTGGCGAGTTTATGTGTCGGTGTCAAAACAATTATATCTGAATGGTTGTTCAGGAATAATTTAATAACACGAGTTGTTTTACCTGAACCACCGCATCCATTAAGATAAACAGTCTTATGTCTAGCCACAGGATCATATACAGATGGTGCTGATGACAATTCTGATATCTGATTATTTTTGTAATATATTTCCTTAATTTCAACGTCGGCAGATTCAGAATAACTAAGTATATTTTCTTTTTTTATTCTCCATGATCCCCATTCACCATTACCAAGTAGCGGTTTTAACAAATCTGTATATTTTTTATTTATATAAAACGAATCCGTAGCAACTCTGACAGCGTAATGAGGAAATCTATTTATCATAGACAGTAGATTTATCGAAACGTAGGCTAGCATTGAAAATCTTAAATGAGTAAACTGCGGTGAGTCACCATCAATATAGCTTACAATTGTACCTAGTTTGGTTCCGTCTGATAAATAAGCATTACTTCCACTTATAAATGTGGGTTTTTTTTCCGTTGTATCAGCGATTATAAAATCGATTTCAGCATCGTCCATAATTAATCTTGTACAGTGTCGTTTATGATCATTTATGATCATATGATCCTCCTTGTGTAAATTTACTGATTATCTTTCTACCAAGATCTTTTGCAAGTTTCTCATCGCTTTCTTTCCTGCATTTAGTTATATTATCAGCAATTTTAACAATGTCATCTTCGTTAAGATCAGGAAATTCTTTCCTGACATCATCAATATTAAGTCTATCCGGTTCTGGTAACCAAACTTGTTTCTGTGGACGATATGATATAATCGCTTCATTTACCTTCAATGATATTAAAATTCCAGCATCGAGCATATATCGTAATAGTACCAGTGGAACCCAACATTGTTCTGAAAAATGTTTTCCAAACCAAGCATAAGTAATCGGATGTAGATTTTCTGTAAACTCGAATGATTCTATATATGCGAATCCGGTTAAGTCAAAATCTGGTAAGGGTCCGTTTATCGCAACTCTGGTCGTCTCGTGTGATGGATGTCCAAATCTCTTAAAGTATTTAGAACACTCTCCGTATCCAAGAAAACTTCCAGGATAACATGCTACCATATCAATTGAGATAACTTCGCTATAATCGTATTTAGTATTCCATAATCTACCGTGTCCATATTCAATACAACTTTTCTGGACATCTTCAAGAAATTCCGATCGTGTCCGTTTCCATGAATTTTTCTCCTGAGCAAAGTGAGCAGCAACTGATGGAACGGTAAAACAATTATTTAGTAATTGTCCAACCTTGACATCGTCAGAAGTATATTTTAATGCAAGATTTTTCATTTCTTCATGAAGAGATTCTGTACGATAAATATCACCATTAGGCCGTACAAACTGATCATGATAATCATATTCTGAACTTTGAAATAACCAAACAAACACAGGGTCACTTTTACTGATATTCCTAATGAAATCAAATATATGACCATCATAAAATTTAACCGTTCTGTCTCGTGGAAATATTGTTACTGCCATAGTCCATGCATGTGCGTTATGATCAATAATATCTATCTAAGCTCCTCTTGATTCATATTTCGATTTATATAAAATCTCTCCGGTTAACGTCTTCACTGTTATTGGAAATTTTAATATCTTTCCTAGCTCAGCAACATCTTTAGTAGATGCTCCAGTATCTTTAACTGCTTCTGCCCACGTATGTATTTTTTTTACGTCGTAAATCTGTTAAACCATTACCACGTATTGCGTTTGTGAAGTGTTCTGTAACTCGTTCAGCTACACAGTTTATTCTTGACTCTGACAGTCTCATCGGTTTGAGATCATTAACGTCAGGTTTATTATTCAGCGGATATATTGCATAGACAACCGCAGTCACAGGATATACTCGTTCATAATATGGTTTGTCAATACCAGTAAGTACTCCGGGTTTGGATTTATTATTCAAGAGAACAATATTATTTCCCGACTGTATGCGTACAGGATCATATTTGTCACGGATAATTCAAGTGTTGTCGTCTGTCCTTACAATAAATTTTATTAAAATAAAATATTTTTGAACATCAAGGTGGTTAAGAATCTCTTGTCCTCGTCTGTCATTCATTATAGTATCGACAACATTTCCGATCCTGAATGTTGACCACACATGAGCCGCACCATCGTCACGAAATTCCTTCTTGGCTTCACGGATACGTTTGGTTACATCCTGATTTGTTAAGCCAGATCTTGCATCGAAGAACTAAATTTATATTCT
>JAECUM010043915.1:0-21259 GCA_016617855.1 Megalonaias nervosa
GAATAAGATAAAGGCTAATTAAACTCGTGTAAAGATCTTGAATAAGGTAAAGGCTAATTAAACTCAAATGAAGATCTTGAATAAGATAAAGGCTAATTAAACCTGCGTAAAGATCTTGAGTCAGATAAATATTAATTGCACTGACGTAAAGATCTTGAATAAGATAAATGCTAATTAAACTTGCGTAAAGATCTTGAATAAGATAAAGGCTAATTAAACACACGTAAAGAACTTGAATAAGATAAATGCTGATTAAGCTCACCTAAAGATCTTGAATAAGATAAAGGCTAATTAAACTCATGTAAAGATATTGAATAGGATAAATACTAATTGAGCGCATGTCAATATCTTAAATAAGATAAATACTAATTAAACTCATGTGAAGATATTGAATAAGATAAAGGCTAATTAAACTCACTTAAAGATTTTGAATAAGGTAAAGACTAATTAAACTCACAGAAAGATGTTGAATAAGGTAAAGACTAATTAAACTCACTTAAAGATCTTGAATATCATCATTCATCATCACTGGCAGCTCAGTCTCGGGAGACCATGTGAGTAGCGCCCTTAGAGTGTTGTCTGTCTCTGGGGTTTTGGCATCGTCTGTTGTGGCTGTGCAGGCCGATGCGCGAGTGACAGTCCCTATTGCAGTTGGTGCAGACGTACTGGGAAGTCTGAGTTGCTTGGGTTGCTGCTGCGCTCTTCTTTCTCTCACGTTTCTCTGCTGCCTGCTGGACTCTCCTCCCATCAGCGACTGCTATGCCCTTGCTGACCATCAATCTCCAGGTGCCTCGGTCCTCGGCCTGCACTTCCCAGCTGTCTGGTGAAATGCCGCATGCCTTCATGTCCCTCTTGCACACATCCTTGAAGCGGAGTGAGGGGCGGTTGACTCTTCTGGTGTCAGTGGCCAGCTGACCATATACGATGTCCTTTGGCAGCCTCCCATCCTCCATGCGTCGGACGTGTCCCAGCCATCGAAGGCAGCGTTTGCTCAGCAGGGAGTACATGCTTGGGATACTTGCACGCTGAAGGATCTCGCTGTGTGGGATGTGGTCTTGCCAGCTGATTTTCAGGATGCGTTGTAGGCACCGTATATGGAAGGAGTTGAGTCGACGCTCTTGCCTCATGTAGGTGCTCCAGGTCTCACTTCCATATAGGAGGGTGCTCAGAATGCAGGCTTGGTAGACTTGAGTCTTGGTGTGCACTGTCAGCGCGCTGTTTTCCCACACCCTCTTTGTTAGTCGGGCCATGATGGTGTTTGCTTTTCCAAGCCTTCTCTCCAGCTCCACATCAAGCGAAAGAGTGTTGCTGATGGTTGACCCCAGGTAAATAAAGTTGTTGACTACTTCCAGGGTGGCGCCATCGATTCTGATGGAGGGGACAGTGGTGACATCTTGAGCACTGACGTTTGTCTTTTTTAGGCTGATGGTGAGCCCGAACTGCTTGCAGGCATCAGCAAAACGGTCTCCCAGTCTCTGGAGGGCATCCTCGGTGTGGGTCACAAGAGCCGCGTCGTCAGCAAAGAGCATCTCCCCGATGAGTACTGACCTCACTTTGGTCTTCGAGCGCAGTCGTGCCAGGTTGAACAGCCTCCCATCGGACCTGGTGTGCAGATATACGCCATCAGTGGACGTGCTGAAGGCGTAGGACAGGATCAGGGAGAAGAAGATCCCGAAAAGGGTTGGTGCCAACACGCAGCCCTGCTTCACGCCGCTGTTAATGGGGAAGAAGTCTGAGGAGGATCCATCATACAGTACTGTACCCTTCATATTTTGTATGGAAGGAGATTATCATGCTGCGGAGTTTTGGGGGGCAGCCGATCTTCCCAAGAAGTTCAAATAGGCCCTTCCTGCTGACCAGGTCGAAGGCCTTGGTGAGGCCGATGAACATCATGTAGAGTGGCTGACCTTGCTCTCTGCTCTTCTCTTGGAGTTGTCGGAGGGAGAATATCATGTCTATTGTCGACCTTCCTGCTCTGAAGCCGCACTGGGATTCCGGATACACGCGGTCCGCCAGCAGCTGCAGCCTGTTTAGGAGGATACGGGCAAACACTTTGCCAACGATGCTGAGAAGCGAGATTCCTCTGTAATTGTTACAGTCACTGCGGTCTCCCTTGTTTTTGTAGAGGGTCACAATGGTGGCGTCGCGCATGTCTTGGGGGACTGCTCCTTCCTCCCAGCAGAGGCAGAGTAGCTCATGCAGCGGCTCTAGTAATGTCGGTTTCCCACGTTTGATGGCTTCTGGCGGGATGCTATCGCTACCTGGTGTTTGTCGTTTGGGAGGGAGTCGATGGCTTTGCTGAGCTCCTCTAAGGTAGGCACTTTGTCGAGCTCCTCCATAGTGGGAAGTTCCTGTACGTTGCTAAGGGCCACATCGGTGACTGACGTTTCTCGGGAGTACAGCTCTGAGTAGTGCTCCACCCATCTGGTCATCTGTTGCTCGCGGTCTGTGACCTTCTCTCCCGTCAGAGATTTCAGGGGGGCGACCCCTTTCACTGTAGGGCCTAGGGCCTTCTTGATGCCATTGTACATGCCTTGGATGTTTCCTGACTCGGCACTGCGCTGGATTCCTTCACACAATTGCTGCCAGTACTCGTTTGCTGACTGTCTAGCGATGCGTTGGGTAGTGCTTCGGGCTCTTCTGAGGGCAGCAAGCGTCCGTTCATTGGGGCATTTTTTGTAAGCTATGAAGGCTTCTCGTTTGTCCTCGATTACTGGTTCCATCCTTGAAAGGTGTGCGTTGAACCAGTCCTGGCTGGGCCGTTCTTTCTTGCCAAACGTGGACATGGCTGTGCTATAGATGGCATCCTTCATGGCGTTCCACTTGGCTGTGGCATCGTGCTCTGGCAGGTCCTGGAGAGCCTGATCCAGGGCGGACACATACTCCTCCACCTTGGAGGGGATAGACATCTGCGCAGTCTTGATGCGAGGGCGACCTTTTGGTTTGGAGCGGTGTAGTCTTCGTGACTGTAGACGCACCCTGCTGCAAACGAGGGCGTGGTCGGAGTCGCAGTCTGCACTGTGGTAGCTTCTGGTAGAGAGGATGCTGTTCAGGGCAGAGCGCCTGGTGATGCCCAAGTCGAGCTGGTGCCAGGGATGAGACCTGGGGTGTTTCCATGACACTTTGTGTTGTGGCTTACACTTGAAGAAGGTGTTTGTAACGCACAGGTCATGATAGGTGCACAGCTCCAGCAGTCTTTGACCATTTTCATTGGTCTTTCCAGTGCCATGATGTCCGAGGCAGGTAGGCCATGACTCGTGGTCAGCACCAACTCTAGCATTAAAGTCGCCGAGGAGGAATAGTAACTCATCCTTAGGGCATCCCTTGATCTGTTCGTCCAGCTGCCCATAGAACTGATCCTTTATGTCTTCTGGAGACGTGAGGGTGGGGGCATAGACACTGAGGATGTTGACAGGACCTGCAACAGTGGCAAGGCGGATGGACAAGAGACGTTCAGTGCCCCCTGAGGGAGGCTCAACCGAGGCCAGGAGGGTGTTTTTGATGGCAAAGCCAACTCCGTGCTGGTGGGGCTCCTCAGGTTCTCGGCCCTTCCAGAAGAAGGTGTAGTTTTCCTCTCTGAGGTAACCGCTGGATGCAAACCTGGTTTCCTGGAGGGCAGCTATGCTGACATTTAGTCTGGAGAGCTCTCGATGATGGTCGTCTTCCTGGTGTCGTCCACCTCCCTGAGGTCGTCAGAGATGCCTGTGCGCATGGTGCGCACGTTCCAGCTTGCGAATCGAAGAGCTGGAGTCTTCTTTAATGGTTTCTTGTTTCTTTTGTCTGGTGCGGAGTTTCCGTCTGCTTGTCATGCTGAGCAACACACTGAGCTCCAGGCACCCACTGAAGCAGGCAGACGTTGGCGGGCCAACACCTTACTGACCGGGGGCTGCCCGGCTTAAGGCGGGCGGTAGTCGGCCAGTGGGACTCGATGATCCCTCCCACCGTCGAAGCTGACCCGTGGCGCCCCTTCCCTACGCCAATCGGGTGGGACTTATAACCCGTAGACTGCCAGCTTCCGTGTTGCTTCCTCGCTCAAGGGCGAGGCTGGAGTGGCCTCTCCAGGGCGCAAGCCTGGGCGTGTAGTATGGAGATCCTGGGCTGCCCAGACGTCAGGATCCCCCTCTCGTCCTTGCTGGTGGGGTCCAAAGGAATGCTGAGCATGACATTTGGCACCAGTTTGGACGCAGGAGCTGCCGGAAGGAAGTCGTAGTTGACACCCAGCCGCCTTAGGGGCTCCACTCCGGATTTTCTGTCTGGGTTTACTCCCGTAGCCTTTCCTTCTCCCGAAGATATCCACAAGGCAGCGGAGCCATCATCCAATGGCACTTCGTTGGTTTCGAATTGGAGTTTCCATCTCCTAGACGAACTGCCTGACAAGGCTAACGAGCTCCATCTGCCCGGGTTTGGAGTCAGAGTTTTCCTTCTCTTAGACTAGCTGCCTGCCAAGGCTAACGATCCCAGTCTGCCCACCCAGTTATACCGCCGGGCACTCGGTCGCACCACACAGCAGGCTATGTGAAAACAGGGGGCCCCACATGAAGGTGCTGCTGTGGGCACAATAGTGTAGGAGAGGCCATATGCAAGTACTTCCTGCCCAGCAAAGCCAGACAGTGGACCCGCAGCGATCACTACACCTGGAAAGGAGAGGCTATGAGAGACGCTTCACGTTCCTTTAGCGAGCGGGACATCAGGCACACACCTCGCATATCTTGAATATAATAAATGCTAATTAAACTCATGTCAAAATCTTTAATAAGATGAAGGCTAATTAAAGTTTTGTAAAGATTTTGAATAAGATAGAGACTAATTAAACTCACGAGAGGCTCTTGAACAAAATAAATACTAATTAAACACTTGTAAAGATCTTGAATAAGATAAAAGCTAATTAAACTCACTTAAAGATCTTGAATAAGATAAAAGCTAATTAAACTCACATGAAGATCTTAAAGAAGATAAAGGCTAATTAAACTAACCTAAAGATCTTCAATAAGAATAAGGCTAATTAAACTCGTGTATAGATCTTGAATAAGATAAAGGGGAATTAAACTAATGTAAAGACCTTGAATAAGATAAATAGTACTTAAACTGAGGCAAATATCTTAAATATGATAAATGCTATTTAAACTCACGTAAAGATTTTGAAATAAGATAAATACTAATTAAACTCACGTAAAGATCTTCAAAAAGATAAATACTAATTAAACTCGTGTCAATATCTTGAATAAAATAAATACTAATTAAACTCTTGGAAAGATCTTCAATAAGAAGAAGGCTTATTAAACTTATGTGAAGATCTTGAATAAAATAAAGGCTAATTAAACTCATGTAAACATTTGAATAAGATAAATACTAATTAAACTCATGTGAAGATCTTGAATAAGATAAGTACTAATTAAACTCACGTAAAGATCTTGAATGAAATAAGTACTAATTAAACTCTTGTAAAGATCTTGAATAAAATAAATACTAATTAAACTCTTGTGAAGATCTTGAGTACGATAAATACTAATTAAGCTCACTTAAAGATCTTGAATATGATAAATACTAATTAAACTCATGTCAAAATCTTAAATAAGAAAAAAGCTAATTAACCTCACTTAAAGATCTTGAATAAGATAAAGGCTGATTAAACTCGTGTAAAGGTCTTGAATAAGGTAAAGGCTAATTAAACTCACGTAAAGATCTTGAATAAGGTAAAGACTAATTAAACTCATGTAATGATCTTGAATAGGATAAATACTAATTAAACTCACGTAAAAATCTTGAATAAGATAAGGACTAATTCAACTCATGTGAAGATCTTGAATAATATAAAGGCTAATTGATCTCATTTAAAGATCTTGAATCAGATAAAGGCTAATTAAACTCACATAAAGATCTTGAATGAGATAAAGGCTATTTAAAGTCACATGAAGGTCTTGAATAAAATAAATACTAATTATACTCATGTAAAGATCTTGATTAAGATAAAGGCTAATTAAACTCATGTAATGATCTTGAATTAGATAAATGCTAATTAAACTCACATAAATATTAATGCAAGCATGAAGGCATTTAAAATTGGGTAGATATTCAGGTTTTCAAGATGCCCATTTTTAAAATTGGGTAGATATACAGATTTTGAAGATGCACATTTTTAAAATTGGGTAGATATACAGATTTTGAAGATGCCCATTTTAGAATTGGGTAGATATACAGGTTTTGAAGATACCATTCTTACAGAACTTTTATTCTACAATTGGTAATAATTGAAATTAAACTTCATAATAAATGGTCTAGGATCTTAAACTAAGCAACTAGACAAGGTAAAACCCAACTAGCATTCAATTTTCTGAAATATAAATTTATTTCCCTAAAATATAAAATTAAGCAAAGTGAGAGCATTAAAAATAGTTAAAGTGTATAAATTCCTTGAATGTCCTAAATTGTACTATCAATTTCACACTAATCCGGAAACTGTCCAAACATTTTCCAAACGAAGTGTTAATGTGTTTATATGCTTACGTGCTAGCACCACTGAAAAATCAAAGTTCTAAATCCAAAAGTTTTTCTTCAAGGTAATCCTGTGAAAGTCGAATATCACTGAAGTCCTTGAAAGTTTCACGTAATCCAACATAGTTATTTAAATATCAAAGTCCTTGAATAAATTCACATAATGTTTTCCACTCTGCTATTCCAATTAATAATTATAAATAAATTACAATTTCCTCTCTCACTCACAAAGCTGCCATTAACTGTAGAATAACATATATTGTTCTGGTATAGAGACTGCGTGTATTTGCACAAATTTTCCATTTTAATCGTCACCAGAGGCAGTATCTACAAAATGTAAAAGAATAGTAAACATATTGTTTAATATTTTTAAGTATAAATCGATGATGACATATATAATAGAGGCTGAGAAACTCAAAAAGAATTTCCTGGAAAATAGTATGATGCTTGAGATGTGGTTTTAGTCGTCATGGCAGTGAACAATTTCTAGAAAATGCAAAATCACTTGATTTTCAGTTGCCACATCTACCAGGCTTCAGCTTCTGAAATGGATTTTAGATTTCAAAATTTGATGAGTACTGCATCTTTTTCATGTCCAGCTACAATGTTTGACTATACTTTTGACCTTTGCATTGTAAAAATATCCAATGTCACAAAAGGTTACAACACTGAAACACAATTTTTATGCATTAAAACATGCAAATTATGGTTAGACTAAGATTTGATAGCGATGAATATATTATTAAATACAGAGCACAGTATGGTTTTGCAAGGGTAAATCAAAGTATTGACACTTATATAATATGTATTTTAGATATATAGATGTGAAATGAACTACCAGTTTCCAATTATTGTTGGATTCATTTAAACTGTTAAACTCTACTATCAGTACTGACGTAGTCAATATAACTATTCCAAAGGCAGATAAATAATCGGTGACAGTGCAACCAAAAACTGTAGAGGACAAAATGAGAAGATAAAGTGAGAAAAACGTCTGTAGAGAAGAAAGATTACGATGATGATTGTTTTTCACTGTCAAATCTGTCAATGCAATTAGATTCTCTGTCATACAAACAACACATGGTGATTTAGCAACAAAAAAAAGCAACAAGTGACCATTAAATAAATCACTTTTTACATTTGTATCATCATCATCATCATCATCATCATTAATCCCATAACCTAAGAGGTCATTGGGGCACCACAGTTGACTTTACAACCAATTCTCTCCATCTTTCCCTGTTCTCTACTGCCCTTTGGGAATCTCCAAAAATCCCATGCCTGTCCACTCCTTAATGTTGTCTTCCCACCTCTTTTTCTGTCTGACTCTTCTTCTGCTGTGGTACAGGTCTATTGGCTCTGTACAGAATGGAATAAGACACTCCCGCCCCCACGAATTTCTCAACTATGGGAAAAATAGTGTGATGATAGCACAGCATCACTGGGTGAAAGTCTTCCTCGATGCAGTCAACGGCCAGGGCAGAATAGTTCCAAGATCAGCTCAACGACCATGTGCTCAGGGCCAGGGCGTGCCACATTATATCAGTGGATTTCAGCTGTGGTCATCCAGTCTGGAGCTGGATGGGCTCCGCCAGGCTGTATCTTGCCTTTGACACACCACATGAAGACATATATAAAATACAGAGTTGAAAAACGGATAGAATACAATTGATATCGTTCGTAACTGGAACTAACTAGACCATTCACCTTTAATGAGTTATGAAATAAGAGTGAACCTATAGAATATATAAATAAATATGATCGATATGGATGATCAAAGGATAAAACTTGTAACCAATTATGACATGAATTTATCACCATGGATGAACAAGGCATATAATTATACACATATATAAACAATGCATCGCTCATCAAAAAGTAAGATGCATGTACATTTGATTTTTACTCGCGTAACGATATTGAATTATACTTGATTATTTCCGGCAAAGACTGTAACTGCACTGTGCAGTTGGGTCCATTTATCAACAATACAGGCCTCACTATTCATATATCCAACAAAATGAGTATACAATAGTGTGGACTTTATTGTCCGTATTAAAAGACAGGTGTTGAAGAGTATGAAAGTCATGAAGAACACATTTTTGATAACTATGAATACATTGAATTATGACAAAATAATTAATTATATGTAACCAATTCAAAACTAGTTTTTGCAGTTCCTCAATGAAGTCTTCAATCAGAATTAATGAACAGATTGAAAAACGAAAATATATCTTATTTAAAAACACGAATAGCAATAGTGATTATTGATAGATTAGTTTAGAATCGAAGACATACACTTTTTGTAAGCTACAGATTGAAACAGGGTTAGAATATAACAGACAAGTAAACCAGGAAATATTTTATCTGCAAAAACTAAAGTCAATAAACGTTAATATATAAAATAATAACAATATAATACAAGATGGATCTGTAGATAAACATACAAAACTTAAGGATTTTGAAAAATAAACATAAAATAGTTGTCAGACGTGTTTTCGTAATAACTGGTACAAAAGAACTCTTTATTCTGTATATAAAGCCATAGAAGACATGCAGTTAGAACCTGCATTTAACATTATGCAGCCATTAAAAGTTTGCTTGGATCATGATGCTAACACTCTTAAATAATGAGCTGTTTGATGAACAGAGAAATATAAAATTTAATAGACGATTACTACAGAGGAATTCAAAATGAAAAACTTCCACCCGCAATGAAAAGATTTGTCGCCACACAAGCGGATAAGAATTAAGGGCTTACGAAGTTGTCAGTTCAAAATTAAATCTATTAGATCAAATGTTGAAACGTATTAAAAATGGATTGAAGAATAAACATCAGACATCAGCAAAGAAACGAACAGAAAGACAAACTCTACACTAAGCGAACAGTTGGAAAGCAATGAAATACGGAACACGTTCATATAGCTGTATACCTAACACAGTTGGAGTTTTCAAAGAGAAAACAGAAAGTATTAATGAAAAAGTTGGAGAATAAAATACCTTTAAGTGAAAGGCCGAAAGAACAGGGTGTTACAATAGCTGTTGCGTGAAAGACTGAAAGAACAGGGTGTTACAACAGCTGTTACGTGTAAGGCTGAAAGAACAGGGTGTTACAATAACTGCTACGTGAAAGGCTGAAGGAACAGGGTGCTACAATAACTGCTACGTGAAAGGCTGAAAGAACAGGGTGCTACAATAACTGCTACGTGAAAGGCTGAAAGAACAGGGTATTAAAATTGCTGCTATAGCTACTGCCATAGGCATGATTATATAAACTCCTGTTCTGTCTAAAGCAAATTTGCTAAAAGTTTTGTCAACAGTAGAGGAACAAGAAGTGGCTGATCAGTTACATCATAAAATGATTAATAAATACTGCTAATTGGTGGAGATAGCTAGAACTGAAGCATTAACTTTATCTTTTGTCATTGATAGTGTTGTTAGATGGCATTTGAAAACAGTTGGACATGATGTTTCTTTCCCACTTGAATATGATTCGTTTGCGGGGTTTTCGTTTTGTTTTTTGTTGTTTTGTTTTTGTTTGTTTGTTTTGCTTCGGGTATTTATGTAGCATTGATTAGCTCTCTTATTGCATGTATGACAGGAGATATAAACATCGCATCAAGCAGGATTAGAGTTCTTAATTGTCCCTTTATTGTCTCTTTATTGCATAATACAACTCGGCTACTTTAAAAAGGTAGTAGGTATGTTATCTGCATCTTGGCTGCAGAATTTAACATCTCCAGAAATCCTTAGTATCAGAACAACTTGATTCTTCATTTTATGATAAATATTTTGTCACTGTACTGAATGCTATTCCGTCATCATATCGTAGATCATTGGAAGTACGTGTACCTGAATGCTATTCTATCATCATATCGTAGATGCTTGGAAGCACATATACCGAAAGTTATTCTGTCATCATATTGTAGATGCTTAGAAGCACATGTACCTGAATGCTATTCTGTCACCATACGGTAGATGCTTTGAAGCACATGTACCGAAATTTATTCTGTCATTATTATATTGTAGATGTTTGGACTGAATGCTATTCTGTCATATATCGTAGATGCTTGGAGTTAATGCTATTCTGTCATCATATCGCAAATGCTTGGACCGAATGCTATTCTGTTATCATATCGTAGATGCTTGAAGCACATGCTTCCAACCGCTATTCTGTCATCATACTGTAGTTCTTAGACCGAATACTATTCTGTCATCATATTGTAGATGCTTGGAAACACATGTACGGAAATGCTATTCTGTCATCATATCGTAGATGCTTGGTAGCACATGTACCCGAATGCTATTCTGTCATCATATCGCAGATGCTTGGACCAAATGCTATTCTGTCATCATATCATAGATACTTAGAAGCACATGTATCCGAATGCTATTCTGTCATCATATCGTAGATGATTGGAAGCACATGTACCCAACTGCTATTCTGTCATCATATTGTAGATGCTTGAACCGAATGCTATTCTGTCATCATACTGTAGATATCTGGAAGCACATATATCCAACTGCTATTCTGTCATCATATTGTAGATGTTTGGAAGCACATGTACCCAACTGCTATTCTGTCATCATATTGTAGATGCTTGAAAGCTCATGTACCCGAATGCTATTCTGTCATAGTATCGTAGATGCTTGAATCGAATGCTATTCTTCTATCTTATCATAAATGCTTGGAAACACATGTACCCGAATGCTATTCTGTAATCATATCGTAGATGCGTGGAAGCACATGTACCGAAAGTTATTGTCATCATATCGTAAACAAAGTGTACCGAAAGACACACTCGTATTAGCAGCTGAACAGAATAAACATCACCATATTCTTTCTTCTCTATATAACTTTTACTTCTTGCTGTCCTCTACAATTTCTTGTCTTACAGTCATAGATTGTTTATCAGCCTTGGGAATGCGACCCATTACTGTGTGAGTATGATTGATAGGGTTTTATCATGTTTAAATGAGGCTGGATTTCTGTACATGGTTGTTGTATCCTTAGATAGTTATCGTTTTCATAGCCATGTTACAAGGCAACGAATATACACTGTCACCACAAACAGCTTACTGTCAATTCACGTTTAACTGTGTTATGTAATTGGGAAAAGATGGTACAATCTATTTATCATCTCTATAGTGTAATTTCATGAAACGAATAGCTCCATTCATTTTTATCCACAATCCGAACGGTGGAAACAAACTGTGTAGTAGTGTTTTCTTAATAACGTCTGCATCAAGGATGCACATTACATTACACCTGAGATTTAAATTATTAATACAGCCCCCACCCCACACAAACGCTCACATCCGTTACTCTCTTGTAGAACTAGGTAAATTCAACTTGCTGACTTATATTGGTCTCTTTTAGAATTAATGTCATTAGCTGGCAATTTTCTCCAGTATTCTACTGTACCTGCTCCAAAGTTGTACTTTCGATTATAAAAAGGTAATAAAACAGCAGGTGTAGACTTCCCAAAGGCTGAGTGTACTGTTTCGTGTTCTTATGGTCCATTATCGTTCAAGTATTTGTTTTTGTTTTTTTCTTCACTTGAGGTAGAATTTACAATCCGCACCTTGCGAAGCCCTGTCGTCTCCCGTCTCGCCCTAACAGAATGGAAAGTGCTATCTCTGGATTCTAGAGGAGAGTGCTTGATAATACTAACAGAATTTTTTTATAAATACGAATAAATAGCTTTATCATACATGTTAGAGAATTTTAATTCGTAATTTGTAATGTTAACTTGGGGATTGCTAAGCACGAACATGAAGGAATACATCCCTTCGATTTTGTACGCGGACGTTAAAAAAAAAAACAAAAAAAAAACTTGTTTGTATAAAATCGATATAGAGAATGTGATAGAGCATGTTTTAATATGGTTTTTTGTAATAATAAAGACTACACCATTTTTCTATATTAACGTGTTCTGCTTAATAAGTTCCGGTAAATGAATATCAACTTTGATCGGGACAAGTTTCTTCATTTCATTCACAAAATACCAAAAAAATATTGAACATGAAAATATTTACAAGGTTGACAACGTTGTGGAGTCAGACTAGACTTCTAATGATCATCTAGTAGTGGCATTTTGCCATCGATGCACACGATGCTCCTGAGCTAAAAAAATTGAGAGCCAGAAAACTTCACAAATCTACCTTTTTTATTCTATCATCATTTTCACAGTAATAACGTTCAAAACAAGTCACTTAATGTTTTAAGGAAACCAAGATTACATTGATGATTAAATACAGACAGTATTGTCTGCACACATTATTGAGTTACGTAGATACATTATTTCTTCTGTTACGACTCTATGGTCGCAAACTAAGTAACAAAAAGAAGCAAATCAGACAAGTTTATACCCCTCGTGACGGATATTACTACTCATTTTGCCTCGAACTTGCCTATTCATGTGACCTCGACCATTTGATGGGAAGTTACTGAATTCTCCTATAATCCAAAATAAAACAAAATGATGTTCCAGGAGTTACAAAAAATATAGACATTTATAGACATTTCGAATTGTTAGTACAAAGGATATTGGTCCAATGAGCAAACGTTTTAGTAGCTGACCCTGGAAAACATTCTGACCTTGGATAGGACTTCAGAGACATATGGCAACAGTTTTAACATTGACTCGTAGGAGACGATGTTTGGATGTCATTCTGCTCAGAGTTTGATGTCGCTTCCCACTTTAGATAAGACTTCACGCGTCGCAAGTAAAGTTTGTTTTTTATGCTCGTTTTGTGCTCGTTTGTATTAAGCATCAAATAGAACACGGTAGTACTTCGAGTCTGTCTCAGACGTACATCCACTCCATTCAACAAATACGTGTCTTGCAACCACATGTGCAAATGTAAACGATCCATCATTTCTAAACTTCGTTATTGTTTGATTTTCTTTTCGTTGTCATTAAATCTAACACGGTGAGACTCGCTATCTACAGTCAACTCCGTGTCGTGCACGTGCCCAATGTGTGAAGTTTCCGTACAACGGAAACATCTAGATACGTGTTCTTTGTTTCTTTTCCTTACGTCAATATATTTTGCAGCTACGCTCGACTACGGTAAGTGTCCATGCTGCGGCTCACCAGTTTGTTATTGAAATACACATTCTATTCGCTAAAAAATGAACGCATGATATTCTTGACGGAAGATACTCTGGAATATGTGCCTGGTTTGGTATTGTCCTTTTTGAGAACTTTGATTTTCAGGTGCAAGGTAGTGTCTTCCAGACCAATATAACCTTTGATTTGTCCATTGATTTTAAATTCGATAGGACCCACAAGGTCTTTTCCTGTTTGAATCACCACACGTTCTCCTGCATTTATCAAGGTTTCTTTAGTACTTTGTGGTCGATGAGTACGTTTTGGTGCAATTCTTTTCCTTGCATTAAAACTGCATATTTTAAATATTCAATCCTTGAGTTTTCATCGGTTTTAAGATGGATGCTACCTTACGAAAAGCTGATTTTAACATATCTCCTAAACCACGTCCTCGTTGTGGATCAACTCCTCGGTACACATGACACATTTGTTCCAGTTCGCTAGAGAATCGTTTTAGAACGGCTGTGTTTCCCACGCGTGATTCACAACGACATCAGAGTGCACAAACATCCTATTCAATCTTTTGACTGTGGTGCTATGTTCGTGTTTCCACCCAGAAATGCGGACCAGTCGGGAGAAAGTCTGTAAGACAGTGTTTTGCCGTCGGAGAAAACTAATTTCAGCATTTTAAGAGGACGAGAAATGAAATGCATTCAACCAGTACCCTTCTGAAAAGTTTATCCAGTGCTTTGCGATACTGACCATTTAAAACAGCTGACATCGTATCATTTAAAACAGCTGACATCGTATCATTTAAAACAGCTGACGTTGTATCATTTAAAATAGCTGACATCGTATCGACGAGATGTTGAGCATTAAAATAATACTCTGCGGGTATTCTCGTGGTATAAATATTCAATCAAGAACTCTGGAGGTATTCTCGTTGTATAAATATTCAATCAAGAACTCTGCGGGTATTCTCGTGGTATAAATATTCAATCAAGAACTCACTGGCGATGACGTTTGGGATTCGCAGGAGGAGGATTTACTAGCTGTTCCATAAGGGAGCTGCTACTGTGATTGGAAGAGTGGTGACTGATGCTGGAGAAACTACCGTTGTTGCTGTTACTCACGGTATATTTCAGTGACTGAGAAGAAGATAATCAATACAACTGCTAAGTCATATAATTCACGGTTGTTGATCTTGTTACAAAGTCTAACCTTGTGTGGCTGCTCTAGTGACACAATACACCACAAAGGTCTCCCTGAAAAGCAGACTATTTGTTTTTTCAGGGACACAGTCTCCAAACCACAGTGATAATATATTTGTCGTTTGTAAGTAGAGATCGTGTATATTCTTGATCCTTTATGTTGGCTAGCAAATGTGGGGATGTTGGATAGTAAATAACTGGGTGTTGGTCTCTCTAACACCTAATGATATGTGTGGGTTATTGGTCTCTCCAGCGGCTTCTTGATGATATAGTGTGAATGTTGGATAGTAGATAACTGCGTCCTGGGTGGTGTTGGTCATTCCAAATGGTGTGTTGATTGTAAAATGTCTGTTAGATGTCATATAACTGAATGATGGATAGCAAATAATTCAGTAATATTCCAAACAACGTGTTAGATAACATAACTCTGTTTTGAATAGTGTATCGCTGGTTGATAGTCACTCCTGACGGCGTGTTGTTACTATAGTATTGGTTTTGGATAGTAGATAACTGTATGATGGATAGTAGAAAACTGGGTGATAGTCACTCCCAGCGGAGTGTTGATGGTATAGTATGGGTGCTTGCGCTAGTAAATAATTGGATAAGCTTAGCTTTAACATTGAATTTCTCGTACCTGTAATGTTAAATCTATGGATGTTTTTCAAATAACTTCCCACGTTAGAGTTCATATAGACCCCAAACCAAAAAGTATTGCCATAATGTTAAATTCCCATATTTAAAATTAACTAGTGGTTCAGAATTCTCATTTATTTCTTACTTACTGAAATCAGGATATTCGCATATCAATAAACGTGGACTAGATTTTTCTCATATCCATTAGTTTTATGTTTTCTTGAACTTAGACCCCTCAATGCCTCTAGCTGCGCTTCCAACATATCCTGTTTATGGTTTAGATTAAATAGATTTTTAGCATTAACAAAAATTCTATTACAAGTGCAAATCTCTTATTTTTGCAAATTACTTTCATTATATTCAAATTTACTGTTTACAAAGCAAACAGTTGCATCCTCTACGACAAAGATGTTTTAACCATTGGAATCTGAATGCTGTAAATAATAGGATTTGCTTGAAAATGTCTATTTTAGAGAAACTTTCAGGATCTACTTCCTGATCTGCGAGAAAGCATTTAGAATTACAGATCCAAGTGGAACGCAGAAAACAATTGCATCCGATACGGCATAGACGGTTTTATGATTGGCATTTGAGTGTCATAAGCATACTAAATACTTTGAAAATATTCAAATGATCAGACACTGACCAACTGCGAGGACAATGTAAGGCCTGCCATGCCACGACTTCTGTCATATCTGTTTCAAAAAGTTAATAGAAGGAAGTCAATGAAACTGTTCAAGACTTAGATGATTATCAAGTACTTTGAAAAATAACAAGTACTTTGAAAAATAACTGATTCCACAAGACGAGATTCCTTTGAATTTCTGATGCTGTGTCGTGTGTGTGTGTTAGCTTTCCTTTACCAATCAGTGCTCTGTGGAAAATTTGTGAACAGTACCACTAAAACCAATGGGGCTTTAATTGTTTAAATTTAATAGTTTGTAACTGTAAGACGTTCTAAATTTTCTGGAAGTCACTTTTGAGGTAGATGGAATGTGAATAAAATCTTCACGAGCTACCGAACGACATACTTTCTAGGCTGCGTTTGACTTTCTTTGGCCAATGGAGGTAGATGGTGCTGGATATGATTCAATCATGTCTTCTTCAAGATTGCTAGCGTGAATTGCTGCCAACACTTCGTGGATAGTGTTGGGCGCTTGGAAATGTGTGATCTTTGCATGACAGTAGATGAATCAAATTTGCTTAATTTACATTTTTCCCTCTATATATACAGCACCCCTCAACCTATGAGCATACATTCATTCGAAAGTACACTTCAGCAAGTATTTTACTTCTCTGGAAACAAAGTTAAGATACTTCCTATATCTGTCATGAAAAAAGATACTGATCTTCAGAATGTCAACAGCGTCAAATAAAAATTCTTACTAGAGGAGAAAAGAGACAACAGTAAAGATACATGTTATCAATGTAAAGGAAAAAGGGCATTGGTGTAAATAGTGTCCAGGAAAATGAAACAAGACAGAAAAGAAAGATTTCAGAAGAAGCTGAAGAAAAACCTATTCCAGCAAAAGAAATATAAAAAAATACAAGATGAAGAAACAGAAAAAGAGCCCATGCCAGCGACAAAATCCAACACAGGACAGTACAAAAATAAAAATAACTGGTTTTTGTCATGAAATTCAAAATTCGTTTTCATTCCATCTTCATGAGAATACACCAAAGAAACTGCAAGTGTCTCTTTGTCTTGGTTTTTTCTTTTAATATGATTAAGATAATCAAACAAACATTTAATGGCAAAAATGAGATGTTGGATTGTGAGTGTGGGATGATGGATAGCAGATGTCTGGGTGTTGGTCGCTACACCCTTTTAGTTGGCTAGAAAGTGAGGGATGCGAGTCATTCAAAACTGCGTTAAAAGTTTGTTTTTGGTTTTTTTTCCAAAGATCATAACTTTTTATTTTTACATTCATTTGTATAAATAAAAAAAGTTGCAGTTTAATAATTTATGTCCGGAGATTTTGAGTTCAGTTTATTTTTTATTGTAAAAAATATGTGAATTTATTAACTTGACACTTTTTTATTTTTTTTAAATTTGTATAAATTCTTTTTACCATTTGTTTCATATTTTGAGGGGAAATGCCTTTTGTAACCTCCGCTAAATTTCGTATTGGTTTAGAAATGTTATTGTTACTTTTAAAAAGTTTTTCTGCAATTTTCAGAATTTTATCATTTTTCACCTGATCCATTTTTTAAACATTTTGCAGGACTTTGTTCTTCAGTCTCATGTAAAGTCCAGCACAGTTTAAAATTTTGGTACTACATTTAGTCCAATCGAAAAGATTTACATTTTGTCAAGATATTTTTTAGTAAGTAGCTTTTTATAACATCAGTGCAATATATACAAATTTACTGACACCTCCAACAGGATCTGAGGTATAAGTAATGCTGTCTATCTATCTATCTATCTATCTATCTATCTATCTATCTAACTACCTATCTATCTACCTACTTACCGAATGGATTTTTGAACTGAGTGATAACACAACACAAGGTGAGTGAATGGAAGTTTATACAATGAAAAATAAATATTCACGACAATACATACTCAAGTAGACTCACAAACCCACCCACTACATATAAAGACTACCAAACCAAATATGTTATAAAAAGAAAACGGATCCAAGGACAAAAAATATGAATGTGGTTCATACATCCACAATACATAATGAAAAGGAATAAGCACGAGTACGATTCACAGAATCATATTACACACAAAAGAGTATGGTTCACACAATCATATGATTCAAAGAAATATAGTAAGGTTTACACAATCATACGATACAAAGAAAATTAAGTATGGTTCACACAACCATATGATACAAAGGAAAATAAGATTGGTTCACACAACCATATGTCCTTATAAACACGTACAGTGTATACTGCCCTTATTCAGGGTTCGGAATTCACATCCCTATTCCTGTGCCTTCTCTAGAATCCGGAATTTCTATTCAACAATTCCTGTCATGTAACACTCAGGGGCTCGATACAAAGAAAATTAGGAGTTTCCGTCAATGAATCAAGGGCTGGAGGTCTAACCTGTAACAATATAACACTTGTTACAGTTTAGACCCCCAGCCCTCGATTCATTGACGGAAAACTCCTAATTTTGTTTGTAACGAGCCCCTATGATGTAACAGATACACACTGTCGGTTGAAATCACAGGGGTTCGTTACAAAGAAAATTAGGCGTATCCGTCCATTAATCAAGGGATGGGGAGTCTAACCTGTAACAATATAACACAAGGGAAGACACGAGTCCGTAGTTCCAACCCTGCTAGTTTATCCTAATTGCGTCTGCTAATTCTCAACTTAAGCCATCTTAACGATATTTACTGAGGACTCGAGGTTGTTCGGATCTAACCTTTCGGTCAATGGTGAAATCCAAGACTATCCGAATGCAAACGGCACAGCCGGGGACATTACTTGTCCAGACGTCAAAATCGGAGAACAATTATTGCATTTTCTCCAGTATGTCACAAACTAAACGAAGCGTGTCGAGCTGTTTTGAAAATTGAACTATTCTTGATTACGGCTGGCTTAAGTTGGAAATTAGCAGCTTTAATTTGTTTTAAGGCATTACCAATTATTTTCTTGCCTTATTCCGTGACAGTAATGTAGAATTTTGGATAGTAGATGACTGTGTGTTTGGTCATTACACGTGTTAGATAGTAGATGGAGGGAATTGATTACTACACATATCGTGTTAATGGTATACTGTGAGATGCTGAAAATTGCTAGGAAATTAATTTAACCATATCATTTCAATGATAGGATGCATAGCACCAAAACGAATAAAGTTGTTTTTTCTACGTATATCTAGCAAATAGCATTGGTAATAATTATAAATGCATTAAAACTATTTTCTTTTCCGCTTCTGGAGAGTTTCTAGAACTTACACTTCATTTCATCCAAAATAACAAAGGTTTTTGCAACAATTTGAATTGTTTTGTTGCTGTTATTATTGTTGTTGTAAAAGACATCAAAACACGTGTATTTTCCTTAAAAATCTTTAATAAGTGAGTTTTACTTTTTTGCAACGTCCAAATAGATATTACCAAATGACTACAACTGAAATTTAGTCTAGTTAGATTTTTTGATCATCTTTAAGATTTGTCATCCATCAGAAATAAAGCGTTTGTACCTCGGAAAACATCAAAGCGGTACCTATAGCTACTTATTTAAACTATGACCGTCACCTCAATTTTAAGGAACTACTTGTTATTGCAGGTCTTCTTGAACCCAAATGTTGGGCAGATAATAAAGATGTCACCAAAAGCTTGTTTGCATTCCGTCTCCATCAGATTCAGTACAAACAGGTGCTCCATGAAGCCTTGGGTTATAGTTAAATGTTTTTCTGAGCCCTGCTCGATCAAGTATTTGTATTTTTCCTTGTGGTATGTCGCGATTTGGTGAAATTTCAAAATTGTTGTAGATCAGCTTAAATTCTTTAAGTCACTGATGTTGTTTGATTTGATTGTTTAAGGTAAAGGACTTTTACATTCAATTGTTGCATCTGGAAATAAATGTAAAGTTTTTAAACCGATATAAGTAACCCTGGGAAAATTTTATTAATCAAAAGCATTAACGAAATTCACACTATGCTGTGCTACGGTTCTTAAAGTCGTCATCATTCAAAATGTTAAATGTTTTGTATGTGAAAAGCTGAGTTTCAGTGTAATAATTTGTTATCTTTTTAAATACATTTGCCGTGTTAACTTTCAGTTTCCTCGGCTGTAATACCAGTTAAATCTCGTTGATGTTACGCTCCCTTTGCATTTCTGGTATTTTGTATTTCGTTTTTCTATATCTCCTTTCGGTTTTTATCTGCTTCGTTTGTAACATTTTACAACCAATCGCACCTTTTGACGCACGTTGACTCTGGCCTAATTGCATATCCAATACTGAGTGTGCCATTGATTTCTTATTCTAATTTCAGTTATTACTTACTTTCAAATGAACATTCTACAAACTTCATCCATATGGTTTCAAGTCATACCGATAGCAAGTGATTTTGTTTAAATTTGCAGTAATTCTTGTTTGAAAGAAGGTTTGATGGATGCATAAAAATTGAACATGGTTTTAAAAACATAGCTGCTACGCCTTCTTTGCATGCAATGTGAGAACAATTTCAACGTCCAGCTGACTGCATCAACATTTGAGTGATTTTGATTACCTTTGAACTTGTCCTTAATCGCATAGACCAGCTTGTTATGCTAAATTCTATTTGTTTTATAATGTTTTTATATATAGTTGGAATCAACATCGTATTTGTAATGTGACCTCGTGATGTTTTGGATGGACATTATTTTCCCACTGGCTTCCTTATCAGCACTGTTTTGGTATGTTATGCATGTTTTAACAATGTCATGTTCTAATGCACAGTTTTTCCCCCACAACTCTCACATTATAAAACCTAATATCTTTCAAAAATCAAAAATCAATATCTTTCAAAAATCAAACGTTTTCATGCTCCCCGCCATTTCTGTATAGGTACTGCGCTTGCCCGCTTATTTTAATAGCATAATGTTTCAAATGGCTCTCAGCTGTTCAGCGATTCAGAATATATTTTCCATTTCATGATAACATACTTTTTACTATTCAATCTTTTGTTCTTCAAGATCATTTCAACTTTGTACATATCATTTTGATTGCCATAAAGAAAAAAAAAAAAAAAAAGTCTCGTTCGTAAACATGCTCTCGACATCTCCTTCAAGTTTTCTAATTTGTAAACGAATGGATGATTGCTTGCCTCATTAAAGTTATAACGGTAGATCCCTTCAGTAATTGTTTTGTAATTTGAATTTATGACTGTTACACCGATTTTAAATTTTGGTGTCAGATATATAT
>JAECUM010043916.1:0-17382 GCA_016617855.1 Megalonaias nervosa
GAGAGAGAGAGAGAGAGAGAGAGAGTGTGTGTGTGTGTTATGTGGTCGGTCGGAAACAAAAATAAACATAAAAATTGTGTTCTCAGTAAGCATCTGGATGGATTAGATGCGTGTTTTTAAATAACTGCCGGGTTTTATGTTTAAATATTTGTGTGTATACGTGGTAGGAGCATTAAATACATTTCAACATGCACAATACGACACTATACCCAAAATGTGAAGAAAGAATGGAGAATATGTTCAAAACAGAATATGAAGAATGAGAAACAAAATGAAAGAGAACTAAAATTCTGTTGTCTCTCCTGAACATCCAGAATCCTCCGAATAGGTCTGCCCCTGCCTTGACGACTCCGGCGACATAGTCTCGTTCAACCAGTCTCTAACGTGCTTCCGTTTGAGCTACGCCAAACAATGGTCTGGTAAAATGTCTCTTTGATCTCTGTTATCGGTAGAAGGTGCATCGGCAAAACTTTGCAGAAGTGACACAAAAGAGCTATCTGTTCCTATCTCAAAATCGTTTTAGACACATTTTCATCAATGATTTAAACCAAGAGAATGTTGAAAACTAAAAGGGATATGACTTAACACCAGTTCTGATGCGGGTGGCGTGTCTCAATCAGGTGATGAAATGTTCGTGTTAAGTGAAATGTGACTGTCATCTTATCATCACGATAAAGTAAGACATCACCTCATCTCATCAACTAATAAAATCGCTTTTCCAACTGTTGTGAAAAACTTCATCTGAAGTTCCTGGAAAAAAGTTTGTTTGTTTGTGTCTACCGACCATTGCATGGCGTACAACTCACGGAAGCACGAGAGAATCTCGTTCAACAAGACTAACGGCAACGATATGATACAACGGAAACAAAAGAATGAACAGTGTAATGAGATGAAATTTATCATAGTTTGTATTCTTATCGATCAAGTATGAATGACTGACCGATTAATTAAATTTCCGCTATTCTCATTTGCTTACATACTATGAATAATTCTCTCTCTCTCTCTCTCTCTCTCTCTCTCTCTCTCTCTCTCTCTCCCAACCCTCAGGTTTATGTACAAAGCACTGGGAAACTCATTAAATATTAAACGACTTTAATTTATACATAACAACAGTCCGTTACATACAGATTAAACGTGCAACGTGAGTATTCGTAACAGAAAAAAAGATCGACAGTTGATACAGTTAAATCAGCTGCAGTTACATGCTGAAACACAAACCGACAGCTTCCACAACAGAACAAACACTGATATAAAACAAATTCCCCTTTTTAACGCACAGTATACAGGAAGGCAAATATGCACATCAAATTGCAATTTTTGGAACTGATTTCACAGCTCAGCTGCACTTTGCCCTAGATTCTAAACCAAAGGTCGATGGATTGAAAACGATTTATCAGAGTTACAGAAGACTCTTTTGATGATGAACAGTGCACAAAAAGCAAACAGCACCAAAGCAATTGATGTACATTTACAAATAAAGAGCAATATATCATTCACGATGTGATCTGAAAATAAAGATCTGGGCTTAAAACGTAAGAAACTATTGTATTGCATTATCACTTGATCAATGAATTTGGATGATATCATACATCGTACTTAATACGAGTTTCAGACAAAAGTTTTAAGACTTTGGGAAGGACTACTACAAATTGATGAATAACAGTTTATTTGGTAAACGTATTTAAAATATCAAGAAAAGAACAACAGTAAAAACACATACAAAAACACATTTAAAAAATACAAGCCCCAAAACAAACGCACCTAAAAACAAACAGAAAAGAAAAACAAATACCATATCACGTGTCAAAAATACCCATCTTTTGCAAAGGAGTACAATTATTTTACTGTAATACATTCTTGGTCTGTCTTACAAATAAGAAAATCAAATTAACTAGACCAATTTATGACGGATTGAAAATGTTAACGTTATCCAAATGGTCGATGCATTTTAAGAGGAAAATAAAATAATTTGATAAAAATATACTAAAGAGAGATATTGACATATTATGTATCTAAATCAAGACAAAAAACGTCTACAGCGACATGAATTGTAACAACAAATTGGACCACACTGGTGACTATCAAAAGGACATCGTGATTAGTATTGTACAAATGAATAACAAGATTCTTGGGAAGCTGGACGAAGATACTGTCATTGAAGAGCTTGAACAATGTGACTGAAAGAAAATAAAAACGACAATTGCAAAAGGAGCAGCCGTAGAGATGAATCTAGGCAACTTTTATTTAAATCAAATGGTCAAAGCAGTGATCATTGTAAATATTCAATGTTTGTCGTTTTATTCTTGCCCAAATTTTCTGGTCCACACAAAGCACATCCGAAGCTTCGGTCGTCTTCATTTCCATCTCGCACGGATTTCACTGTAAGGTTAGATGACCACCACCCGTCTCTCCAAAAAAAACCCCTCTGATACTATGAAGATTTAACTGTTTTTCTTAATTACGTATAATTTTTTAAGTGGTCGTCTGATTCAAACATATCCGTTCCATATACTCTCTGATAAGAAAATCAAGACAGATTTTTACTTTCAGGTTTTATATCATTATTGGAACATCTCTAGTTTAAGATATTTAGTATGTAATTATTCTCTTTTAGTTTTGCTTGTTAGTTACTCCGTTTGCATCTAAACATTTTAGTGTTGGACCTAACACTGGAGCAGTGCTCGTCTTGAGATAAACTTTTGACTTGTATTGCGCCGCGACAGTTGCAGATGGAGCGAGTAGTATTACTAAAGCTATCATGTAATTAATTTGCATTACATATACCCGGATGTCTTGACACCATCAAATTATAGTCTCGCTATTTCTACCGACACTGAAATCATTTCTGAGTTCTCCTGAAGTTTAATCATATTTGATTTGATCCGAGCGATTGAATTCCAACACTTTTTCTTGATGCAATTCAAACTGCGTAGAAAATTCTAATCTCTCTTCTGCCCATTTCCTCTTCAAAGCGATATAACGCGATTGGGAGAAACATCAGAGAATGAAAGTTTTTCTCCAAAGATATTTCGGTTGAGAAACGCTTCCATCTTTGTGTAATTAGGATTAACTTTATTTTTCTTATCTTGCCAAGAAATATCTGAAAACTATTATTATGGTATTATTTAAGTAAAAAAAAAAAAGGCTTTGCAGGCCAGAATATCAAGAGCTGATAAGCAGCTGTTGAAAGCCTTGATTATCAGTGAATGACGATGGGCATATTTCTTTTTCTCGTTTCTAAAAAGGTTACTACCACCTAAAACAACGGTACACCCGGATCACTACTAAAAATTTAAGAGTACACTTTTCAATTGTGTATCTTCACGTTCGGAACCCATAGTCATGAAATTAACTGAGTACAAAACTTAAACTCAGACTTAAACCTAAAAATAGAAAACATCGTCTCCGTTTATAATTGAAGTCTGACGTCTTTTTTTATAAAGAAATTCAAACAAGATGTGGATGCTGAAATATTCCAGACTATAATCTTACGGGGGGAGGGGGGATTAATGAAGATTAAAAGGAAATAATGTTTACACTCTAAATATAATGTGTTTATTATAATCGTCATTAAGGAGCCACTTATACACCTTGCAAGATGACAATGACAGATGCTTCATTTCAATTTAGAAGGTGTAAAAGAAGTCTTTATTTAGAAGGTGTAAAAGAAGTCTTTATTTAGAAGATGTAAAAGAAGTCTTTATTTAGAAGGTGTAAAAGAAGTCTTTATTTAGAAGATGTAAAAGAAGTCTTTATTTAGAAGGTGTAAAAGAAGTCTTTATTTAGAAAGTGTAAAATAAGTCTTTATTTAGAAGATGTAAAAGAAGTCTTTATTTAGAAGGTGAAAAAGAAGTCTTTATTTAGAAGATATAAAAGAAGTGTTTATTTAGAAGGTGTAAAAGAAGTCTTTATTTAGAAGATGTAAAAGAAGTCTTTATTTAGAAGGTGTAAAAGAAGTCTTTATTTAGAAGATATAAAAGAAGTGTTTATTTAGAAGGTGAAAAAGAAGTCTTTATTTAGAAGGTGTAAAAGAAGTCGTTATTTAGAAGATGTAAAAGAAGTCTTTACTTAGAAGATGTAAAAGAAGTCTTTATTTAGAAGGTGTAAAAGAAGTCTTTACTTAGAAGATGTAAAAGAAGTCTTTATTTAGAAGATGTAAAAGAAGTCTTTATTTAGAAGGTGTAAAAGAAGTCTTTATTTAGAAGGTGAAAAAGAAGTCTTTATTTAGAAGATGTAAAAGAAGTCTTTATTTAGAAGGTGTAAAAGAAGTCTTTATTTAGAAGGTGTAAAAGAAGTCTTTATTTAGAAGGTGTAAAAGAAGTTTTTACTTAGAAGATGTAAAAGAAGTCTTTATTTAGAAGGTGTAAAAGAAGTCGTTATTTAGAAGATGTAAAAGAAGTCTTTATTTAGAAGGTGTAAAAGAAGTCTTTATCAGCATTAAAAATGATACTGCACCTATTCATGTTAATGTGCAAGAAAACACTCTGTGCTTGTTATTCAATGCATTGAAGAACTAATATTTGACTTCGAATAATCTTGTACTTCAAGGACACTAATTCAAAAGAGAGCATCCTGTTTCAATACGAATCTATACTATCGTTATTTCTGTTTGGTTTGTACGCGTGATTGATACATTATGTATCTTAACACAATACTTACGTCTGGATGTACAGTGTCAATGTTTAACACACCAAACGTTTGATAATCCACAATATCTGCACTATGTCACGAGATTGTAATTTAGGCTTCAGATTGTACGCCGTTGAGACATGTGAATGTTTTTTATTCAGATGGCACATTTTACACGGGTTGGTATGAATAAATGTGGATTATAGAAAAATTATATTCTTAATCACACTACGTAAACAATAACATTAAAAAATAATTCCTATAAAATTAGCGGTGCTTTGTTGAAGAGAACAGCATTTTAGGAGAGTGACTTCAAATTTTCATCTCCATCGTCCTGGTGGGTTAGAATTTAAAATAAAGCGTTTTGTTGTATCGAATATTAAAGGCTTCTATTGCAACCTTCTCCTTGAAGCAACGAATGACGAAAGAATAACTTTAAATCTTTATTGGTGCCACAATAAAGATTTAAAGGTATTATATTTTCATTCATTTGCTAAATGGAGCCTTTAATATTCGAATAGACGCTTTTAATATTCGAATAGAAGCCTTTAATATTCGAATATAAGCTTTTAATATTCGAATTTAAGCATACAAGAAGAGCGTCATCAATTTTCTTTTTTTGCAGACAAGCCATCTTTTTTATATTTCTCCTCGCATACTGACAAAATAGGACAGAATGCTAGATAATTAAAAAAATTCCAAAAAATGAATACACATACATACATACATACATACATACATATATATATATATATATATATATATATATATATATATATATATATATATATATATATATATATATACCACATACATTAACAAATAACATGCATTTAAAGTGTTGGTATAAAGCAATTTCATATACCAATACTATTGGTATATCAAATTGTGATCCACCCATGGCGCAATAATACGCATATATAAACATTCTCGCGAGCGTCTGCAGTTGATTCTAGATCAATGATCAATTTCCACAAATTAGTCAATAGTGACGTATGAAAAATAATGATGAAAGTATTAATAATCCCCGTTTTCTAAATTAATTTAATATGGTACACATTTTCATCACAATTCTTTCTGCTTTCTGTTCTCCCCCCCCTCCCCCAGCATAACGGACAAACTGCGCAGAAATGTGGAATGAGAGAGAAAATGAATTTGGGCTGGATTAAAACCTTGAAATAGAAATTACACCAAGTAACCTACAAGAATATGGTTCGTCCTAACGATACGTGTGCACTTTCCTTGGGATTTATCAACAGTGTTTATCAATGATACAATGTTGCAAACCAGTCCTCGGTTACGTGGTATACATACTGTGATATATTTAATGTTATGTTTTTTGTTTGTTTTTTCTTAAACATACCATAATGTTCTAAAAAAATCGATTATTATTATTTAAATATGAAAATGTCCAACGACCTCTCTCTCTCTCTCTCTCTCTCTCTCTCTCTCTCTCTCTCTCTCTCTCTCTCTCTCTCTCTCTCTCTTGACCATCGTAGCAGGATACGGGCTAAAATCTATGAAATGGCGAACGTAGAGGATTTTCCGACAATATCTCTGGACTTATGAATGATGGTAAAAGTTAAGTCAAACCGACCAAAGGATGAGAGAGAGAGAGACAGACAGAGAGACAGAGACAGAGACAGAGTTTTAAAATCAAACCGACGAGAGAGAGAGAGAGAGAGAGAGAGAGAGAGAGAGAGAGAGAGAGAGAGTTTGTGGGTCCGTTGTACTGTTGCTAAAGCAGAAAAATGACTTAGATCAACTGTAAATATATGAAAATATTTTAATTACCTCTTGTTGGTTCGTCAGTAGGCTTAGTTTCTATTCCACATTAATCTCCATGCGCCGGTATTTCAATGGTGTAGCTATCCATGTGTTGCTACTGCTCTACTTATATCATTACAACCATCTTTCATGTTTAAATCATAAGTGTATATTATATTGATTTAATCAATGTGGAGAAAAATAGAAACCAAGAAAAGAAAACAATCAACTTATCAATATGCTGAGGTGATTGTAAATAGCCACTACGGCAGAGAACTACATTTTGTATCGGACACACTAGGGGATGTGAGGAGTTCATTCACTAGGTCAATACACGGCTGCCAGTAGTAAATCTGAACTCCGTTCAAAGGTCAAATATATGTATTTGTATGTGATATAAATAAAATATATGTACAGTATGTACGCTGTATCAATGATATACCACTCGTTGTATAAATTTTTCATTAAAAGGAAACTCAGCAAACTTCGTTTCCTTTTAATGAAAAATTTATACATCTCGTGGTATATCATTGATACAGCGTACATACTATACATATATTCTATATATATATATATATATATATATATATATATATATATATATATATATATATATATATATATATATATATATTCATCATTTTCCCATAAAACTGTTCTTTTTTACCTCATTTCTTAATCAACTTTCGTTTTCATTTCTGTTGACTTCTAAATACAGATTTTTAGTGACAAAACAAGTTTGTAGAAACACTTGTAATATACAGTTTTATCCCAATGACTGACATCACTTGATCGAATAGATAATACTGATAACGTATAAATTAACTCAGAGTTTCGTTGAGCAACATGATTTTCATATTTGCTGTTAAAGGCGATTTATGGGAACTGTGGATTTAGGAACGTCTACCATACAACAATAGTGTGCTTCACGTTTGAAATATTTTAGCATATTTATATCCTGACATAGCATGACATCGAATAAACGGACCAGACATAGACGTCTCAATAGTATTGTCAGGGACAGTACAGTGTAGTTATCTTTATATAATGAGATTTCAGTAGTAGAGACGGATCCTAAAGCAAAAGCGGATTCTAGACCAGAGACACCCACCCCTTCAAAATAAATATATTCTGACATTTTTTTCACCACCTCTCCTCAAAAAAGACCCCATCCTCATCCAAATTTCAGTATATATAGACGGATCCTAAACCAAACCGATAAAACTTTCTATTTTGTAATTTTATTAAGGAGTCATTTTCAGCTCAAAATAAGAGAGTGGCCAGAAATTTGTTTTCGGTCTTGGAGAGGAGCGTATCCTAAACCAAAAGTTATATCTCTAATCAATATATTGTTATTTTTTAAAGTTAATATACTATACTTTAAGTCTATAATAAAAATATATACTACGGTAAAAAATATACTATACAAAATATCAAAAATAACTAGTAGCATCATAAGCGGTTACCCATCATTGCCTGTGGTTCCTTTGAGGGGTCCTTTGCATGATGATGTCTTTCTTATGACCGTTATTGGCACCCCACAAAGTTTTCTTTTTGGCAACATTCTTTCTGAATGTTTCTTTATGGGGTACTCTTCAATGAGGTAGAGAGCTCACACATGCTACTGGTTATTTTAGGGGGCTTGCATAGACACATCCCCCAGTGAATCACTAAACGAAACGAAACTTTAGAGATTCAGAGGCGGTTTCATATAACCCCCACCAAATTAAACCCCGGGGTAAGTGCAAAACGCACTCACCACGTTGTTCAACGTGATGAGGATTACATGAAACCTTGGGGCGGTGCCCCCCCCCCCCATCTTTTATAAAAATTGGTAATCCAGAACCATACCCACCGACATATGCCAGTGATGGGAATCGAACCACAGACCTTCAGTACGAGAATCCAATATTCCTGCACTGAGCTATGAGATTCGGTTACATGTATATATTCGAGAAATTACTATTACTATATACTTACCAGTGACCTGTGTGAATGATTCTGAAAATATATATATATGTGTATGTGTGTTTGTATATTTAATCGCGAAATCTAACATATATTGTACAGAAAAACGAAGCTGCTGTGTATTTATACAGAAAAAAAAAAACGACAGGGCTGTTTACATTATAGGCAGAGACATTTTCATGGTCAATATCATCCTTCACGTATAATACAACGCTGTGTACATTATAGGCAGGTCTATCAATAGGTGGGTTTTTACCAAGCCTGTAAAGATTCAGGGAATTCTGTTTTAGAAACAGACAGACAGACTAATACACCTGGAAATCACTTAACAGACAAAATGAACTCACTAATAAACCAGGAAATCACCAGCAGCGCTTTATTACAGATAGTCTGAAAATCAATACCGACATAAAGTGCATTCGAACCAATCTATGTTCGACAATCCAGATACGATTTTTAAACAAGCTGGAACGGTATTATCTCCCTTTTACAATGACCAAGTGCTAAAGTATTAATTCCATCTTTACAATATCTTTTATCATCAAAATTACTTAGTCCACGTTTAATAATCGTATCAGTTTCAAATTTGTGATGATTTGATCTAATGACATTTGTCTTAATAAAACTGACGTTATTATTTAGTGCTGATTTAAAATCTTTAAATTTCATACATTTCTTTACATAACCACGTGGAATTCCTTTCGCTTTTTTAGTCAGTTTATTATCGTCGAGAATAACGGCGTACACTTTACTTCGAAGTCCAACAAACTTTGTCACCGGCACAAACATAAATTCGTCCTTAAATTTACCAATAACTTTTTTATTCGTATTATCATTAAATCCACTACTAGTCGGATAATCTGATAAATCAAATAAATTTTTAATGTTATAAATATCCTCATAGACATCTTCACATTTTATATTATAAACTAGCGAATCTGTATCAGTAAATAGCAACTCCGAATCTGGCCACTGCTTTTTGGTAAAATTATAGTGAAAGTCGTACATTAGCCACTTTGATATATCAAGTACAGCTGCACCAACATAAATCGGTTTATTTAACTTTAAATTTGTCTTTCGTCGTTGTATTGCAACAATATTTTCATTAAATGTTTTCATGCTGACAAAACCATCATCGTTAACTCATTTATTTCTGCGATTTACTTCGTTAACAATTTCAAGATTTACTCGTTTTCTAATGTTTTCCATTGTCTTTCCAAAACTGAGTTATTCATTAACTTAAAAAATTTTTTCTCAAAGTCGGTCTTAGCCACAGCACGACGTTTGGTATTTAAGTCAATATAATTTGACATCCACCTAGACTGATTAAATTTTAGCACATGATGGACTTTTCTCAGAATTAGTCCAGCATCTACTGCTTGTTTTAAATTTTTGTAATGTATCAGGTAATTTCTTTTATTTAATAAATTTGGAACTAACTTATTAACAATCGAATTTTTTGCTGTTGTCATGGCTCGTTGCTCAGGTGATAGTAAACTATAATCTGTCATCATCGATTCTGCACAAAAATGGGTAGTCGTTGTGTAGATCATGTAACGAACTAGGATAATCTAGATCAACTTCAACAAAATAACTGACATTTTCTGGTAAATCTTTTTCAGTTTCTTTAAGAAATTGATCTGGGGGTATCCAATGAAATCCACCGCACGGCATTGGCTCTGACATTGCATACCCATACAAATTGACTTAATCTAGATAAATAATATAACTTAACGGGAGATTTTTATCATAATATTTTCGATATTTATTATTAGCTACTGCATATTTTTTTTGTTATAACGCTAATTCCGCCTCTGATACCTTTTTCAATAAAATTAAACATATCGACATCTGTTAAGAGATCCAGTTCTATTTTGCTTGTTTTTAGTAGAGCGTTCCATGACAGCCGGGAGCAGAATAATACCAACAAGGATCTAGTCCATAATTGCTGTAGCTTACTGGACGAAAACCTTCAAAAACATCTGCTAGTAATAAAACATCTGTTTTCAAATATAAATCATGATAATCACCAAATGTTTGTCGTCGTCTGTAATATCTTCATTTTTGAGCTGTGAGTAAAATCTGTCTTTGCTAGGCAGAGAATTTTCATCAAATCTGCTCCAGTCGTCGAGATACTCATATGGAAAGATACCTTTTTTGTCAGATCGATATAGTTTTCACCAAAGCAACTTCGCAGATTATTAAAAGTGCTACAATTTTACGAGCTCATCTAATGATGCTGCCATAAATTGCAGACTGTCAATAAAACGTAATTTACTAAGAGTAACTGACATACATTGGTATACATTTTATCTTATTATTTAGTTTTAGTTTAGATTTAATTTCCTCGTTGCCAATAGCTTCTACAATGATATGACTATCATAACCGCGAAAGTTATGTAAAACGACAGGTATAAACTTTGGTGCATGAAATTTTAAATTACAATTATTATGAGCTGCCCCACGATACTGGCCGTTAGATGACAGTGATCGCACACTTTATCACAGACTCCGTTTGAGTCTACCAATAACTCCTCGCAAATATGACAATTAACGCTTCATCAAATTCAAGTTGTTGTTTAGACGTTATTTTTATTGGAGCTGTCTTAAATAATTTATTAGAAATTTTATTAACTTCATCTATAATATTTTTTAGTAACCACACCGCTGAACTTTCAGATTCACTATCTTTACATCTGTATAACTTTACTGGACATGAAAACCTATCGTCGACGCAACAAACGCTTTATAAGCTACTCCGCAAGGAACATGTTGCTGTATTTGTCTTGTACTTGATTTATTAGGATCATTTTCTGCGCCAGCCACTGGAACGAGTAAACACTCGAAATCCGCATAAATAACGAAAGGTATATTAAGCTTATGATCGTAATTTTTAAATTTTAAGACATTTTCTTTTTCACTTGGCATTGTTATTCTTTGAACATTGATACAGTATTTAAGATGTTCCTGTAGTTTCTCATTCTTAGAAAAACCCTGCAAACATTTGTAACAGAAATATTTCTTCTTTTTATTTTTATTATACTGTCCGCCAACTAAGCCGTTAAAGTTTTTTATTCAACAATAATGTCCTTTATAAAATAATAAATTTATTGTCTTTTGTGTAGCAGTCTCTGAAATATATCTTGGGTAAACATTTTCTTTATCGTCTAGTCCGAAAACATTTACTGAGATATTGTTTTGTTTTTCAGACTTTGGTATCTGATTTTCTGCCACTGGAAAAGTTATTCCGTTGAGATCTAGTTCGTCTTTGTATGGCAAATACTTTTCAATTCGGTCACTGTGGTCACTCAGAGGATGTTTCGCAGACAAAATTGCCCAACGAAAACACTGATCGTCGTTGTTTTTAACATTTATACAGCATTTTTTGTTTTTAATTTTTTTTAGGGAGATCAACGTAAGAACTACCTCGCAGTATGTTATATTTTGCTGTGTGAAATAAAATTTCTTTTATCATTTCAAATTTCCAACCCGATCCTGATGCAGTAAATTCTTCTAATTTTTGTTTATTTCTTGATGTATTTCATCGGCGACTGCAGTAATGTTTGTTCCAGTTAATATTTTTCGTGATTTAGCTGTTAGATATGGTTCTGAAATTTCGCTGTCGAAAGTTGTGTTTTCAAAAATTATATCAAGTATATCTTTTTCGATTACATGTAATTTTGATAAAATTGTATGATATTGTACTATTAGTTTGATACTTTTGTGAGCTGTACGTTCTTGAGCTATAACAGGTTGTAAAAGATGATATAAATTTGTAGAGTTAAAATTTGCTAAAACATTTTGATTATCAAATTTGTAACTGTTGTCGTAACCTGAGAATGCTGTAGCAATTTTTTCTGCTTTGATACTTCTCTTTTTAGCAATATCACGCAATTTTAACATTGTATTATATATAGTATTTTTATATTTAATTACATGTAATCGAAAGAATCAATTAGAGATATAAAATCCTTATAGTATAATGACAGAAATTTTTAGATATATGAAACTGACAACGGAAGAGCAAGAAGCATATCATGTTCATCCGAAGTATAACTTATATGCTGGAAATGCATTAGGTTCGGTTATTAACATAAAATCTCAAAAATCTATTGGTAGACCAACACCAGCTGGAATGATAATTTCAGTAAAAGGTGATAATACAGATATGACTGAAATGTTTAGAAAAGATTTTGTTTATACTTTATTCTGCGATTATATTCCAGAAGGACAACGAGTATATAGAGTAAATGGCTCGATTAGCGATGATAATATTGAAAATTTAGCTTTACAAAATGAGTATCAGCCACATCCTGTGTTTGATTTATATGAGGCGAATGATCACGGAATTATTCGACATATAAGAACAAAACATGTTGTTGGAAATTTGCAAAATTGTGGTTATTTGAATGTAAGAGTCAGAGGAACAAAAACTGACCAAGGTTATTATCGATCACATAGATTTGTTTATGAAATTTTTAATAGTGTTATTTCAAATAATTTAGTTATTGATCATAATAACAAAATTAAAACCGACAATCGTTTAGAAAATTTAGATTTAGTCACATCAAAAGAAAATACCCGACGTGGAATTGGTGGTGCAAATAATTTTAAAAATCCGACTAGACAAATAATTTCAGTAAATCTTGAAACTGAAGAAGAAATGAAATTTAAATCAATAACAGCTGCTGCAAAATATCATAAAATTGACAACAAATCAATAAAAGATGTAGCTGATGGTAAAACTAAAACAGCAACGTCAGTGTCAAGTTTTGACAGATTTAGTTTCAGATATGACAAATAATGATATTTCTTAGCTCGGTTTTAGTTAAGCAATTATGTGCAAACATTAGAATATCGTCTTTATCAAATGTTAATGTTATAAACGAACTTTCATTAAGTTTATTTTTTTTTTCTGCCGTTGTTAGAAATATTCTGTCATTTTCGCCAGGTATTATATTCACATTAACAGAATAAGCACTATAACCCGACAGACATTCCTTGTAATTTAATATATTAACTTTTTGATGATATTTTACATCTGGAGATTTTGTTTCGCTGGTCATTATATTATAAATTAGATAAAAGTATATTATAATATGAACTTGATGAAAAGACTTGCTGATATATACGCGGAAGATTATATCGCCACAAAATTACCAGTAATTTTACCAATCACTAACGACAATTTTATCTCTGGAGATATAGACAAATTTTATAGCTATAGCGAAGATGATATTTTGTACAACGAATCTGACGATGAAGTAGTTACTGTAGTTGACAGAAAAAATTACAGCAGACCGATAACTGGACGATAAAATGTTAAGTATCATATCGCTAAAAAAAAATAATAAAATTTAATTTTACTGTTGCCGAACAACAAATATTTTGGTAGCTTATCAAACCTTTTCTTGGTGTAAAAATAACTAACCATCGAAGAAATATAAAATATGATTTTATTTTTGCTAAAATATTCAATTTGATGCCTGTCGATAATACAAGAAAATTACATTTAATTTCCTTATGTAGACCGGTCAGATGTAAATCTGTACTTCTGAAATACGAGCAAATTTATAACAATATTACGACAAGGTTATAGCAGTCGACGAGATCGACCGAGCTGGTACCCAGCTATTAAATTTATCACTATACCCACGCCATTAACTAAACTTTTATTGCCTTTTTTCCTAATAACTTTTTTCAATAACAAATATATCTTGTTCGGTTTTCTGAAGTTCTTGCTCGTAAAAACTACCAGTTATAGATTCACCTAATAAATCTTTTAGTGAATATGTTACAGGTATTGTTAAAAGTACTTTATCAACAACAAACACTTCTTCGCTCCAGTTTGGAGTAAATCCTTTTTCAAATGTTTTTTTCGTCAGAGAAATTCTAATTTTATCACCAACTTCAAATTTATATCTGCGATACATGTTTTCATTGCTAATATTGGATTTTTAATTGCGTCATTTGGTGACAGTTTAGTGGTTCGGTGTTTCGTGTTATTATATTCATCAACAATGTTCTGTAAATTGTCAATATATTTATTTGTATTTTTAGCTGTCAAATATTTGTGTATTTTTTCGTTTAGCGTGAGATTAAATCGCTCGACGACAACGCTTTTACCTTCGTTTCCTGTAACATATTTCTTGATGTTATTTTGTTCTAAAAACTGCTCAAATATTTTATTAAAAAATTCTGCTCCATGATCGGTCCAGATTCTATTTGGTTTTCTTTCTGTACTTGTTATTATTTGTTTTAATGCATCAGTTATCGACGTCCCTGTCTTATCTGAAACAGGTACACTAAACGCGCATTTGCGAAACACATCTATAACATTGAAAAGATATCTTTTATTATCATTAAATTCAGCTAGATTTGACACAACTACTAAATCTATTGCCCAGATATCATCAACGGCATTTGCGACAACTTTACGGCGCGTAAACATTTTTTTTAGGTTTGTGTAATTCAGCTGCAAGATCATCAAACAATTCTTTTCCGAGTCCAAGTTTGTATTTAGTTCCTATCATTCCCTGAACAAACTTTCTTTCAATACGTTCTCTCATGTTTACAGGTTTCATATCACGAAGTTCGTCTAACATTACTTTATCACAATCTGATTTTGAGTTTTCTACACGAACGTTATCAGTACGCTCTATATCACGGTAGCAGATATCATGGCGCATTGCTATTGCATCAACTTGATTGTAAGGTTCTTGTCCTGGCAGTGGACTATCGTTCTCGTCAAGTTGTTTATCAAGAGGATTATGAGGTCCAGTGTATTTATGGCCTGGCAAGGTCCAACCGCCTTTTGGTTTCGGTAATTTGCCAATTACTTTATGTATATCTATACCTGTTCCTATTATTTCCCGGCGATTACAACTTGACAGTATGTGACAATTTTATTTTGCTCCAGACATAAATCTCTATCACAATCACACTCGCATGTCATTATTTATTAATCATCTACTAAAATAACGTCCCTGACGTTGTCAGGGCAACCAGCTCCGGGCAATTTCTTTAAAAACATACTTTTTCTTTTTCCGCAGATTGCGCAAAGACTTTTCATCAGCATCCTGTTGCTCTTTGTTTTTTCTGTTGTTTCATTGATATTTTCTGTTTTAGTTTTACATTTGAGACAATATGTTGACATTATATATTTGTAATTTAGATAAAATTAGCAAAATTATAAATAATTTTGTGCAAGCTTTAGATAGATTTACAAAAATGTATTGCAATCTCATTAGCGTGAGAAGGGTGCTTGTCAAATTGTAAAATAAATTTTAAAAAATTAAATTCCCTGACGTTGTCAGGTGATTGGGATATTTCTTTAATGAACATTATACAATAATGTCCACAAGCAGAAGTTTCAATAGGTTGAATTTGATTAGACGAATAATTTATTATTTTATATTTTTTGTTTATATATTTTTTTATCGCGTCACTTGGTGGAAGTCCAAACGAATCAAAATAATTGTTATTATAAACTGCTACCCAATGTGTGCCAGATCCGTCATTGAAATCTTGTATATTTATCACACACGAACCTACAGCTGCGACACCTTCGGTGTTGGGTTCATCTTTGGAATAAACTCCGTGGAAATTTTTTACTTGTTTTAGATTATCAAGTATATCAAAGTTACTTAGCGGGGAGGCCGTGTTCCCGGCAATGTTAGTCCTCGTCCTATTCCCAGCAGATTTGGCAGTAAACTTCCCGCTAGTCCCGCTAGTAGTGGAGCTAGTGGAATAAATCCGCCTTGCTTTGTCTGCTGGCGTTTCGTTGTTTTCCTTTTTTTCGTCGTTGTCTTTCTTTTCGCTGTTTTTCGTTTGGGCATTATATTTATCTTTAGACAAAAATTTTCTTTATTCCATGACCTTCAACTGCTTTTTTCGTTGGGCCAGATACTGCGCCAGACGCAGCCGCTAGTCCAAGCGTTCCTAGTATAGGTAAAATTTTTGGTATTATTGAGCTAGCTAATACAGATAGTGCCGGACCGAAGAAACCACCTTGTTTTGACATCGCTGTTATTTATGCAGCACTTAAATTTAAAACGAAAGGTTTTTTTGCGATCGTACCTGTTTACTTGTTTTTTGGTTCACATTAATTTTGTTAAAATACCCTTGGAAATGTCAGGGTTGATTTTTAATGATACCTGCCTCTGCTTTGCAACAGCAGCTGCTAATTTTTTAACTTGACCATCAGTCAAATATATTTCTTTTACAATATATTTTGTCATCTTATATAACGATTATATTATTAAACTCAAAGTTTGTTCAAACTTGCAAAATTACTAGTAATTTTTAAACTTGTACTGTCATTTTACCTCCAAAAGAATCAATCGTAATAAATCTGTCGTTGATCACCAACGCGTACATGTACAACTGTTCTGCTGGAACTGCTCCTAATGTCCAAGTAATTTCAATATCAGCTGTTGAGTCGACACCTCGAAAGTTATGTTTACTAACATCAAAATAAAATATTAGATAAAGTGTACGAAACTCCTCTGTTGATATCTGAGATCCGTCTTCAACATCCTGATATTTTTGCACTGCGTCGAGCAGATGCATGTAAGGTCGAGTAATATTTTTATTAGCATCATCTGCAAAATTACATTCTATCGCTCGTTCTGGAGATTGCTTTGAATTTAGTCTAGCATGTATTCGTCTAACATCAGCATTATCAAATATTGAATTATTTTGTTGTTGGTTACCACGTCGCGCTTGCTGTTGAAACACAACAAATAATTGCCTCGGCAGTTGTTCACTTGATGTTGTTGCAACTCGCCATGTGTAGTCGGTAGTATTTGGAACTGCTGTTTGATATATTTTATGTTGCTGAAAATAAATTCTGTTTGTATGTTTGTCAAGTATGCTGTTTAATTCTGACATTTTATTCGTGGCATCCACAGCGCAAGTTTATTTATAATAAACTGTACATCAGCTCCGCCTGACCTAAATAGGCAGTCGTTTTGTTCTCCTCGATCTAAACTAAGTGTATGTTTAACTCCACGAAAT
>JAECUM010043917.1:0-15847 GCA_016617855.1 Megalonaias nervosa
TATATATATTCTGGCCTGATGATGGGCAATCATGTGATTCTTTATTAGGTGAATTTGGAGTCTGTATAACATCCCAATAAACAAGTTATACTGTGGATACTTCCTGTACTTGTGTCGAATTAAGCAGATATATACATATGGGCCCAATCACTTTGTCAGATATTGATCAGAAAATGGGACATACATTTATGTGTACCTATGTAATAGCAGTATGCCAGAATGTTGGGTCAAATCCTGACATTGTTTAAGATCCCTTAAACTCACCAGATTCGGAAATACTGATTTGGATTTATGCTATGCGCACACATATACACACTAATAAATGCTATTAAGACACGGGTGAGAGATTTTAATTCGTACTCTACGGAGATTCGTTCCCAAGTCTGCTGTTTATGGCTTCCATCACTTTGCCTCTGTGCACCTATCCCAACACCATCTCGATCATATACACATGACCAAAAATGATGACACAAAGTCGATAGTATAGGCATTCGTGCGTAGCAGACACGCCTAGATGTCGACACAGTAAATAATGCTCATCTAAGTAAACAGATACTCCAGGTTCTTACGACAAAAATCAAGGTATGTATAGGTTATCACAAATAATTACAAATATACACCAGAGCTGGAGAATTTTGATTAGTACTCTACAGAGATTTGTACCCAGGTTCATGGGTTACAGCACATGTAGCCTTGTCTGTTTGCCTTGCCTTGCCTCTTTATACCTTATTACCTGTTGTATCAATCCGGAGAGACTGTTTACCCACATAAGAAATAATTACTGTGTCGACAGGCTGGTGTGTCTGCTCCGAGTTCGAATCTCCGTAGAGTACGAATTAAAATTCTCTAACATTTGTGACAATATTATTTATTCGTATTTAAAATTTATGTTAATCTTATCAACCATTCTCCATTAACCTGTAGGATCAATATATATATATATATATATATATATATATATATATATATATATATATATATATATATATATATATATATAACACTTTTAAAGTTGATTCCTTCCACGTAAAAGGGATAATTTTACGTCCTAGATTTGAGGGATACGATAGGAAGCGTTATTACTGGTATACATGAGAGAGAGAGAGAGAGAGAGAGAGAGAGAGAGAGAGAGAGAGAGAGAGATTTCAAATAATTTATTGCGACAATTTCCAGGTATATGACTTCTTTTGTAAACTGGTGTAAATTGAAACGGGTTTATGTACATGTAGGTATTTTAGTAACATAATATGTGGAAGCAGCCATATAAACTGTTCATAGTATTAGGCATTCAAGAATGAAACTGTACAAACCTTAGACAAATCCAATATTTCTCCTGTATCTTTTCATTTGTCGTGTGTTTATGGGTCTAGTTTTATTTGTCTCAGAATGTCATTGAATGAATTATTTGCTAGTTACACGAAAAGTTTTATCAGAATGTTATCGCAGAGTCAGAGTTTAATTAACAGTTAATTAATCAGATTAACATGACAGATTGTCAATTACTTCTCGTGATCGATTTTTTTAGGAAATATTACTCGACCCATTGAAAGATCCCGTTTTTTTAAATTTTTTGTTCATACATACATTTTATCAGATCTGCCAGTATAATGCAAATCAAACATCTAACTCATGATATAAAAATAAGGGTACAAAACATTACTAATAATCAGAATAATCAAACTGGATAAAGTGTCAAGTCGTTTGAAATTGTATGTACTTATTTTGTAGCTATTGTTTCATGTAGATGCATGGAAAAACAGCTCATATCAATCATGTAATTTCATTATTGACTGTTGGTGTTTATGTAGATTGTTTCAGGAGAGAGAGAGAGAGAGAGAGAGAGAGAGAGAGAGAGAGAGAGAGAGAGAGAGAGAGAGAGAGGATAATTGTAGACATTACATAGAATGTGCGCACAGAATACGCTCAAATTACGTGCGGAATACATGTAGAAAACGTAGCGAAATGATCATACTTATAAAATTGTATTGTTTTCTTATTAAAGCTTTGTAGCTCACGGTAACACTATAGTGTCATTTTTGTCTCTGAAGTTCCAGTTACTTATGATACATCCTAGAAATGTAACGATTCAACGAAGCGAACTGGCATCGAGATAATTTCTGCGTCGATATATCAATGCTGCATGTGCTACTGCTGACGATACCAAAACATATCGCTTCAAGAGTGTGACAATACGCAGATGAAATAATGCTTAAAGATGATGTAATACGATATACGTGAATTAAATCTGAGAAGACAAGAAAAGTATACACGGTTTTAGAGCTGTTCTTTCTTTATATTTTATTTTGTATCTGCTAAAAATTAATTTTTAGACTGATTCCCCTACTTAGCCAGAGAATGAAGCCAGTCTTTGTGATAAACGTCAGAATCATTCCTTCAGCTGGATATGGTTTTGCAAAATTATAAATTATTGATAATTTAAACATTTATATGTTTGGTTTTACAAACTCAGGTATGACAGATAATTTATAAATTTAATTTCAATACAAAAAGGTAAATTCCGACCCCGCAACGCTCTGCTAGATCAAAAATGGCAGAAGAAATCTTAAAGGTAAACCACTCAATTGTGTTGAAGGTTTCCATATGACTTTTTTTACGGGTTACGCGGGCGAAGTAATTAACAGGCACTATACAGTTATTAGCAAAACCATAAGCAGAATCTGAAAAAACGGTCATGCTGTATTTTTATGTAACACACATGCACTTATAATTGCGCCACACATTTACAAAGCGAACACAGCAGCAGGCATTACATGCAAAGACAATCAGACAAGATAGAAGCCTCACTCCTGTATAGCAATAGGTATTGTATCGTCTACTAAATGAATGATTCATATCGTGGTATGTATTGTATCGCCCTCAGATATCGTGATATGGATTTTATCGCGTCCAAGAATCTAGTTAATAATGACTTGTTTCGAGAGGGAAAGAAAATATATCTCCTCATAACAAACACACGTCAGTCCTTCTCCTTGAAGCATTTTCAACAGCTCTAATAAGACCTCCCTCATTTGACAATTTGGAGTGATCGTTGGTTTCCATTTCCCCGTCTGCTCATTGCACTGATTCAGTACCATTTGCTCGTGAAGTTCTTGTACTTGGTGTTTTCGTTAACACAAAATAGTTATTCTCCTTCTATTTTGTTTCCTTGGTGTTGTCTTTGTCAGAGTTATTGCTCATGTTAGTTGCTTTTATGGAGAACTCTGAATGTTGTGTAATTTCGGCGAATGCAGCAAACATAAATATTTCTTTGTCATGGTATATACAAGAGGTCTTACAAATGAATACCATTTATTAACAACAAATGCTCAAAAGATAAAATGAGCTAATCTATAATTCTGAAAGATTTAAAGAGCGTGTGAGGCACAAGAAAACCCAATCAATCGCTATCTGATCGTAGTACCATGATCACCTGTTGAACTTACTGTATGTACTTGCTTATAAGTCGGGTTTAATAAAAAAAAGACCATGACATGCTGGAGCATTTTGCAACGGCAGATCATGGTCTATGTAATTTGTTTTACTGATTACTCCTAACACACTGCATTAACCAATATCTGCAGGTGCAGTATGCAAATACTCTTCAGGGGTGCCCGCATTTTTTCTTTCTTTGGGACCGCTCCGGTGGCTTAGTGGTTAGAGCGTCCGCCTCGGAAGCGGAAGGTCGCGGGTTCGAACCCCGACCGAGTCATACCAAAGACTTTAAAAAATGGTACTAACAGTTGCCTCGCATGGCGCTCAGCATTAAGTGGTTAGTGTTAGGACTGGTCGGCCAGGTGTCAGGATAATGTGACTGGGTGGGACATCATGCCACATGTCTGCGGCATGGTGCCCCAGTGTTAGACATCACTATAAACTGTCACACTTGAGACATCGTAGCGATATGACTGAAAAATTGTTAAAGCTACGTTAAAAATCTAAATCACACACACACACACACACACACACACACACACATCTTTCTTTGGGTTGTGGGGTGTGTGCAAACATACAGTGGTCAGCTATTACGTTTTACGGATGTAGGGCAAAACGTGTTTAGAGGTGAAATCCGGGGTGAGTGGGGATGATGCCCGGCAAATGCCTCCCCACTGCCCCTATGTGCGGGCGCCCATGGCACTTTTTACTGATTTGCTCTAATTTTAAATAATCGTGACATTTATTGATGTTCATAAAGGTAGAGGTCGATGACATATGAAATTCGAGTGATTTTCTTGCCTATACCAAGCATATTGTGTGAAAGTCTTTCTAAATATCAGAACATATTATTTATCAGAATCTCACTCTTTGAGACCGGACTTCCTGTAGTGATCCGCTGGATACAATGCCTCTACAATGCCAAAGCTTAAACATTGTTGTTGTGTTGAGCATAACGTCAATTTCAGCATACAATATGCTATTCAAGGTGACCAAGATAACAGGTCGAGGAAGAATCCGGGAAACCCCATGAAGAACCACCGACCTACAGGAAGCTACTGGCAAGCTTTCTCACATAAGCACACTGGTCGAGTCTGAGACTCGAACCCACGTGGAGAGAGGTGAGATGACAGTGATCAGTAAAGGCGAGCTCTTTAGACTTTCTGTTGGTAAAGCTTACATTTGAAAATCGTTGTACCGATGTTCTTCAAACGTATTCGTTGTTTTGAGAGAATTCCGGGAGTATTACGAAATATTAGGGTTATCCTCCTCCTCCTCCTCCTCCTCCTCCTCCTCCGCAGAGAGAGAGAGAGAGAGAGAGAGAGAGAGAGAGAGAGAGAGAGAGAGAGAGAGTTCCCTATCACTAAAGCATTTTTGCTTTCCCCGCGAACAAAAACAAATAAAGGACAAGAATTTTTCTTAACAAATCTGGAGACCAATAAGTCAACACATTCATAACTAGATGTAACACAATCTTTGACATCAGATATCAGTAGTGGGTAAGGGTTGCCAGGGGTGTATTTTAACGTTGTTATGATAAGGTGTGCCAGTCCGTTCTCCTATCTTCGCGCCTCGTGCCAGCACGCAATCAGTCCATTGATCTGGTAAGATAGATGTGAAAAGGCCAGGGTATCCGCAAAAAATAGACACGTTATCCAAAACAAGTTCAGTCTAGAACACATGTCAGTTAAGTGCTCTTTTCAAGTCCCATTTTTACCGTATGTACTCACCTAGTGACCACGCGGTATTTTACTACAAGGGAATGGTTCAAACCTATGTGCATGCGTAAATTAAAATGCAATCTGACTATATCCTCCCACATCGTTTTCATTAACAGGTCATAAATTGATATATCAATCGAATGTGCTTATAAAATTCCATCAATTTATTCCCTGCAAATAGGGCTAAGAATATCCGGTTATGGGTACCGTGAATTATGGCACAATTAAGCTCTATTTTGTTACAGTTTTTCCTTAAGAACGGACCGCCACATCCAGATCTTCTAGTGCATATCGTTTGAAATTTACTCCACTGAAACTAACAGATTTAAATTCACAGCTTTAATAATGATTTTATAGGGTTATGCTAAAATGATGTTCATAGTCGAGATGTTTTTATAATAATTTTTTAAACACATTATACGGTATGTGAAGATAATGACGAAAATTCAAATTTATTAATAACGAGAAAAGAGTTGGGTATTGAATCACGAGCTAATTGCTTGCGATATTACGGTAACTTAATAGTTTGTCATTGAATAGATTGGATTTATTTTGATAAAACGTTTGACTGTAAATAGTTTAACCTTTAAATTGTCATAAAATATGAAATAATATAATATATATATATAATAAAAGCGATGTCGGCTAGTTCTTGGCGAGTTCAGTATATCATAATACTGTCTGTATAACTTTGTACAGCTCCTATGATACACTATTAAAATTTAAACGTTTAAACGGAAAACATAATTAGAACACTGATTTTTGACAGTATCACTTCAAAACTGAGAAAGATTGGTTACTTCAATATCTACGTTCTGATTCTAAGCTGTATCAAATCCTCCCTTTGGCTTGTTTTTTTTTTCTTTTAATCTAAGCAAATAATTTTTAGCACTTTGTTTCTGAGTGATGACTATTTGGTGGATAGCATTTTGTTTTCCACGTACGTTGCAATAATTGTCCTTTCTACGTCTATCTGTATCTAATATCCCTTAGGCTTGTTGTTTTTACTCAGGCAATGCATTTCGTTTCTGACTAATGGCTGTTTGGTGAAAGCATTTTGTTCCACATACTTCGCAAACACACACACACACACACACACACACACACACACACACACACGCGCGAGCGCGCGCGCGCGCGCGCGCACCCCCACCCACCCCACACGGAGCAGCAGCTGCTGCTTCTAACCAGTCTAATGTAGAAACAGCTCGATTTCTTACGTTTTCTTTCTCATAGCAGTTTTTGAATGTTTCATTCTGTGTATATGTTTGCAGTATTGGACTAAACATGGTTTAATAAAAAAGATAATTACTGTGAGCGTTTTTATATTTTCTTCCTCGAAGTTGCTGTTGAATTTTAAATGATCCTAAGTTTCAGTAAACATTCTGAGTAAATTGTATATTATTTACAACAAATATTTATGATATTAAAGATAAGACGTTATATTCACGCAGAGGGTCTGCACAGAACAGGTAAATATGATAATTTTATCAGTTCAGTTCCTTCTCATAATGGAGGCCTTGCACCGCGAATCTTATATCACAATTAGTTTTGATTCCGGTCGATAGCCTTGTATCGACATATTCATTAAAGCCAATGCCAAACAATCACGACTCAACAACGTCGCCGCTGTGTTTGTTTAAGATATGCAAAATTGATTTTGACCTCTCATTACGTACATGATAAGTTAGATGAATATACATATAGCCTAAGACTTGAGATTTGGAGTATTTATTAACACCCAGCAGTAGCGTGGAGAGATCGTGGTAGAATATATCAGGTGTTACACAGCCGAGAAGACGACCCACAATTGTATCGATGTGACGTTTTATAGTTTACGGTTATTGTAGAATTGTGCTTATTTCAGTGACTTCAATCTACTCTGAAAATGGCTAGTAAAAAGAACGATGCGCATAACAACTCGGGAAGTGAGCTTATTTGTGGAATTTGTTCAAATAGTTTTGAAGATCCAAGAATACTGAATTGTTTTCACGTGTTCTGCTTTGAGTGTTTGAATGGGTATGTGAATAAGAATAGCTGGAAGAAGTCTCTGCTATGTCCTCTATGCCAGAAAGAGACTGGGATTCCAAAAGATGGAATAAAATACATACAAGAGGATTTCTTCGTCAGAGCAAAACTTGCTTCTGGGAAGTTAAAACTTACTTCTGAGTGCGAGAAGTGCAGCAATTACAACTTTGCCAAGTGTCGGTGTCTGGAATGTGATGTGAACATGTGCGAGGGTTGTAAACTGAAACACATAGAGTCAGAAAATGAACGTTTACATCACTTTCTGGAATTTCTAAGCATGCCTCCTGATCCAAAAGCAGTTCCTGGATCCCGCCCATCATGCAATTATCACATCTTAGCTTTTGCACGAAGCATAATGGTCAAAGAGTGAGCATGTATTGCAAGACTTGCAATATAGGTATATGCGATATTTGTAAAGGATCATCTCACAAAGAACATCCTGTTGAGGATGCAACAGAGGTATCCAAAATCATGCGAGACTTGTTGGCGCCTTTTGTTGGAACGGTAAAGGAATATCTCCCTGAGTTTGAAGAGTACTACAAGAAAATCAAACAGCGAAAGGGTGAGCTCGATTCGGATTTATGCAATGCCATCAAGGATATAGAGAGCAGATCAAGATTTCTACAAAAAGAGATCGAAAAAATCAGCAAAGCGCTTATCACTGAGGTGAAAGAACGCCATAAAAATGAAGTGGAAAAGATCGAAGTTCATCTGAAAAAAGTGGCCAAAAGTTACCAGTCAATGTCCTCCATTACAGTATCTGCGGAACGAATCGTTAGCTACGCAAGTAATGACACAATACTAGAAACAAGCGTTAAGATTCAGAAGCGATTTCTGCAACTCGAGGAGGAACTTCCTACTGCAGATCAGGACAAAATAGAAACTGTTGGTTTTGTTCCGGAGGACTTAAAGCTTTGGGTCTGTCCGCCATGTTTGGGCAGTGCACAAAAGGAGATTTGAATTTGCCAAAGGTCCCTATTCCATGGGGTCTTCGTGTGGCTCGTCAGTTTGAAATTAGATCTATTTCGGGTTTTAAATGTAAAGAGGTTCCAGAAACCATTCATGCTATTGCGCCTATTTCTGAAAAGGAAGCCTGGGTCTGCTGCGGTTGGGGTGCAAAAGAAGTCCATCTTTTTTCTAGAGATGGACAAAAAATAAAGACAGTTGGATTGGACATTCAGGTGGATCACATGTGTGTTACAGCAGATGGAGAGGTTCTGGTGTCGAGCTATGAGGACAAGTACATCAAGAAGATTGATAAAAATCACAATGTGGTAGATTTCTCAACTCCTCACCTTTACCCTGGAGGAATGACGATGAACAGGCGAAAGGAACTGTATGTGTGTGCTGTGGATAGTTACACGACAAGACGGACAGAGCATTCCCGTCGAGTTTTGATGAAGATGACACAATACGGATTCCCAGTAGATGAAATAGATGACGATGGTCAGAAACCAATCTTTGGAGCACCGTATCGCGTGGCTGAGAATGTAAATCGGGATCTTGTCGTTACAGACCGCGAAGACAATAAACTGAGAGTGATGCTTGTTGACACGGAAGGCAGGATCAAGGACACATATATGGGCCCAAAGGATATTAAATTGAAGCAACCATTTAATCCACTAGGGGTGTGCTGTGACAAACATGGAAATATACTGATTTCAGACTGGGGGAATCATTGTGTTCACCTTTTGGACATGGATTCGCAGTTTGTGGGATTTATTCTGAGTAGGAAAGATGGACTATTCAAGCCGAACGCAATAGCGTTGGATCCTGGCGGTAACCTGTGGGTAGGCGATGGAAATGCAACGGTTCGAGTGTTCAACTATACTAAGAGACAGGAAAATTGATTACATGTAAAACATGTATTAAATATGGATATCAAATGGCTTAAACATCTATACAATACAAAAATGACTAAAACAGGCAAAGCGCAACTTCCTTTGTGTGAAATGAATATCTTGAATTCCTTGTTGATTACTTTCGACTGCTCAACAGAGGACAGTTCTCAAGTACTTATTGAACTAACATTATGAAAGTCAAAAGGTGTACGCTCTTGTCAGTGTTCACGATGCTTGAAACACGTGAATGTAGAATCAGTTTATCACTGAATCTTTTTTAATATAAGTATAGAAAATTCTGTGTGTTAAAGCTACAAGCAATTTATCGCTTAGCTCTGTCTCTTCTTAACTGTTTTCCAAATACATTTAGAGAGTATACTGTATCGTTTTTAATTGGTCAATAGATTGGAATCCACACTAATCAGCGCTTTGCTTCTGACAGTGTGTCAGTTTTCGTCACAACTTCATGCCAATAATGCACGATACGAACTTTCAAGGAAAATTATAGCGTGTGTCAATGTCTTTCAACGAGCTTCAGTGGAAAACTGTAACATGTGTCAATGTCTTTCAACGAGCTTCAATAAAAAACTATAGCATGTGTCCATGTCTTTCAGCAAGCTTCAGTAAAAAACTATAGCATGTGTCAATGTCTTTCAGCGAGCTTCAACAAAAAATATAGCATGTGTCAATGTCTTTCAGCGAGCTTAATGGAAAACTATAACATGTGTCAATATCTTTCATCGATCTTCCATGGAAAACTATAACATATATCAATGTTTGTCGTCATTTTGATTACTAAAGTTAATCGATTGTATTTAAATTGCGTCTAATTTGTTTGTGCCCGTGATTAGGTAAAGTGTTTGAAAATCACATTATCAGTTATTGCCATATTCGTGTATCTTAGTTTAGAATGAAATGATGCGATTCGTATTTGACAAACTGTGAACAGGATTAATAAGTCTGATGTCGTCATTTGTCTTGTTATCATTGTTACACTAATAAAAATGTTTGAGTATTTTGTTTTCCAATGACACTTGTTTATTGAGAAACATTTTACCTGTGCATCGTATTGAAAATTACCTGCTGTAAACGCTTCTCTGGTACTCTGCATAAATTGGCAAGCTAATATATAGGCCGGTAACCAGTAAATAAGTGTTTTCCAATTGGTTAGTCATAACGTAATTTGTACAACGATGACGTCAAAAAATTTGTGGAAAAAGTGTAATTTGTAGGATACTTATTTGAGACATCTTAATACCAGGTTTTGAAATTACAAGGAGAATATTTTTATTTATCGTCAATCTAATTATCATTCTGACAAAATAAATATGTACAGATATTGAATAAATATGTCGTATTTGTATCCATCTCTATTGTTTTTCATCCCAATGGCTTGAGTCAGTCGATTTTTCTTGAAGTTTCAAGGACTGGAAGATCTGGCTACCCATACTCAATTTATCGATCTGCGAGGTTACAGTATGCTCGTGTGACCTATTATATGATATAATCTTCTGGCTGATGAAATATGTAACATTTCAGTTTTAGAATTTAAATAGTTCTAAACAAAGGAAATGTTCTAATTCTTTTTGAAGGCCTTCAACAAGTTTCGAAAGAAACTAGCCAAAAAATGCGTTATCTTTGGAACTGCGTTATAGGGAGAGTCATTAGCGCCATTGTAAAGTTTGTGACGTTACATTTTTAATTTCACTACCGGACATTTGACGTTCAATCCACCAGAAAGCACTTTAAATTCGCAATTATGTTAGATTACTCTAAGTTACATCTACTGGAAATAGTTATAAAGTTTCCATAAGGAAGCCGTAACATTTTGATACATGCGAATATCGATTGACTATATTTTGTAGGAAAATAAACCTATATGTTACATATATTGTGCGAAATTATATCTACATAATAGAATTTCAATTTTTAAACCGCTGAAGTTCATGGCTTGCAATGAAATACTTTGGTGTTTTCGCAACGTCAAAGTGGATTTTAATGTGTTGGCTTTAGCATTCTAAGATCATCTCGCGCACCACGCATGACTTTCATAAGTTGTTATGAATAATGGATAAACATCCGTGTATATGTACCGAAAATTACGATGGTACTGCTTTGGTTTCAGCTTCGTGTTTTACGACACAAAAACACAAGCACAAGTGTTTTTTTTTAAAACAAGTCTAGAATAGTCAAGTACCCTGTCCAAGGGCATACCACAGTAGCCGACCGGGGCTGTTCCAGTGGTAGGATTCTAACCCAGTTAGAATGGGTAGTTAATTTTCAGCCTTCAAGTCCCTTGCTTGTATTGATTTAATCTGCGACACAACCTGTACCGTGTTTAATGTCCTTGGTCTTCGTGGGGGAACATTATGATTCAGCGAGTCCTCATTCCTTGAATATCCCTTGACCACAAATAAACTTGTGACTTGGACAGCAAGTCTTCCTTTCACTGAGTTTCCCCTGACCACAAATACACTTATGACCTGGATACCGAGTCTTCCTTGAATTTCCCTGACCACAAAAACACGTGTGATATTAACAAACAATTCTCCGTGTAAACTTTCTGTCGGTAAGGAAAGTTTTATTCCGAATAAAGCGCAAAATGTTACGTTGTCTCTTTGCTTTAGAAAAGAACGCACTTCGCTCATTTTGAACGCGGAACACTTTACTGCAAATCTCCGAGGTCCTTTGCCCAATCACTTTTTTATGATATCATAATTATTTATCTTGTCAGATTATTGTAATTAATGCGCGGTCCCATTTTTCTCTGGCGTATCGGAATTGACTATCGATCATTTTACAATTTATGTATCTTAAATTGTACTCAACACACCCGTGTGCCAATAACACAATCTTTCATTACAATACAAAACCGAGTCAAAAACATTCCTTGTAATGAATTTGAAAGCGAGAAAATAATACACCTAAAAACATGAAGACAATATATATAATCACATATCAAATGTTATGACTTCTTTATTGTAACATTCTGATTGTCCCTCGCAGATGCTTTCTTTCCTGCAGTTTGTGAGGTTTTGGTTGTGGGGGATTGGGGGTGGGGTGCCTCCAATATTTATTTAAATTATTGTAGAAGTCCCACCCAGGCTCGATTTTGGTTGGAAGTTGATTTAGTGACAGTTAGATATACAGCTCCGAGCCCCCAGTCAGCAATGCCGACGGTTAAATGAATAAAGATACAAAAAGGGTGAAGTTCAATAATGACAATTTAATAACAGTTAAAAGATCAATAGTTCAAATTTCCCAAATACAATTCTTCCGCTCGACCCTTTTCTAGCCTATCGCATCATTTGATTCGTAGTGTGAGAGATTTCCACCTGTCCTTGTGTACTACTCATCTGTGTATTCTTCTCTATCTCCTAATTCCCTCTCGTCCTCCCTGACTCCCTCCAAGTTCCTTCTCCTCCTCCTTCCTCTATTTCCTCCTCCAGACCACTTTCCTCCTCCTCCCCTTCTATCCCTCTTTCTATGTCGACTGCACGTTGTCGACTCCGACTGCACTGTCAGTCTCACTTCCGTCTCCCTCTTAGAGACTCGGGACTACTGAACTTAAACCGGAAGTTCTGTCCCCGAAAAGCTTCCTGTGAAAACACAAGGATGGTACAATATTTTCCTCAGCGCTCACATCTCACACTACACACAGCCTATCATCAGATAAGGCTATTAAATTTCACCGGCCACGCATTCATTCACACCGAAATACGCATACATTCTTCTATGGTAAAACACTACATAATAACACAACCTGATGGAAGCATGGTATTAATTACTCTTATACATACAACAATAAATTGCTTCACATCAGTACATCCTCATAATTCCATTACACCAACCAATAAACAACAATCAGACGCATATCTTTACATCACAACTCATACCAAATATACAATTTTCAAATATCCATGCTCTGATATATTCACACATCTATCGTAACTAATCGTACATAAATCAATCATTTTCCTAAACTCCAATTCAACCATGCGTAAACTCTAACATAACGCATTACTAAAGGTACTGGTTACTACGAAGTAACGTACCAGCGAATTACAATATTAATTCTGACGGACTAGCAATCTACATAATTCTCTACGTAAACTCAAATTCATGTCTCAAATACGCTTATACATGAAACACTACAAGGTAATTCTACATACTAAAACAATCCCAGTAATTAAGTATACATGCTACAAATACTTACAATTATGACGCCGTAATGTTTTGCAAAAATCGAGCAAATAGCCCACTGACCTTGTCGAAGCTTTTCCTTGTCTTACAATTCTGGTCCTAAGATTCCCGCCAAATTACGAGTGGCTTCTCTCGGAGTATCCCTTCCGCTTAAACCCGCTAGATCTACTTCTCATAATCTGCCCAGGTATACTGATAAATTTACTGCACGTTTAAGCTAAAATTTCGATCTAAGGTTTACTCCCACCCTCTATCTTAATTCCAATTGGATGTCGCTGTTGACGGTCCCAATCAAACTTACTGACAATGTCTTCTCGCTTGTCTGTCTATGTGGCGGGTGAGAACACGCCCCTTTCACCCTGCGGGCTTCCCTTTGATCCCTGGACCCATGGTTTAACGTCTGGGTGTGAGGACGACAAGCCCTTTGACTGGCGGCTATTCTATGATCTGGGTGGCTGGCGACTTGCATACTCAATTAACACTATTTTCGGCTATGTTTACACATCAAACGCGGTCATAATATATCCAACTTTTATACATTTCCTGATACCTGGACTGCGAAACGTGACACAGTTCATAAATCGCAAAACGCCAGTCTGCAATATGCCGTCAACCAATAATTGCATATGTGAAATTCCAGTAGAATAATGACCACTGATGTAGCTTTTAGTAGGAAAATTCAGAGTGTATTGGTACATAGCATAAAAAATATGACGCGTACATACATAAAAACGTAGGTGATATATCTGGAAATTCTACTTCCTGCACTCTCTCTAAAAGCACGTGCGTTACAAGGTATTTCTGCCAGTTTGATGCTAATAAATAAAGGAAAATCTTTCAGGGATAAATTATTTTTTTTATATGTTCATATACAGTTTTGAGTTATCGACAAGCAACAGTATTTAAGACATATTTAATTCGATCCTTATCTGTTGCTTGTAAAATATGAACATACAAACTCCAATTAACTGCACAAATATTAAAATATTATTGTAACAAAGTCAAAAGGAAAAAGAAAATACAATATACGCATTTAAAACGAATGCTTAACCAATCAGTCTACCTACTGTGCGCACTAGCAACCTAGAGAAGATTTTCCTACAGTATATACCATGTCAGTCACTTGGATAACCAGTGGCAGGTAGATATAGTTGGCATGCAAGCATATGAAACTACAACAGTTACACAAGATATTTGACGGTGATATATATTTTTTCAAAATACTCTTGAAATGAAAACGTGATAAAAGAAAAAGGGGTGGGGTGGCATATAAGATGCTTTTAGAGAAATCGTTAGAGAACTAAAACCAGTGTTAAGACTCTATGGTCTTAAACTAAGTAAGAGAAAACACAAAACCAACAGGTTTATTAAAATACAACATAGAATTTATTTCCCTAGAGTTCAAGGTGACAAATTAAAAGGAGCTTACAGCATTGTGAATTAAATCCAAACGTAATTCTAAAAGTTCTATCAAACGTGCAAAAGTTAGAGTGTTCTAAATAAATTCCAGGTCCTGAATGTGTTGACGTAACAATAACCTTGAATGTGCCGATGTGCCAACAGCCATGATGTGTCACGATGGTAGAATCTAGCATGTCTTTGAATAATTTAACAATAAACCCACAGCAATTTTGCAATCCGAAAAGCCAATAAGCACTTTGTAATTCCAATGAATAATTTAAACAAATAATTTCTTTCAAATTATAACTGAACACAACTAAAAGTGATTCCACTAGGCAGACAGTAATATAGAAAAGAAGAATTGATGACTTTTGCAATCTCCAAATTTACATCCCCAAATGTCAAACTTTTTCACAATAACCTTTTCTTTTAAAAAAAACCCTCCAACATCTGAAAGGGAAACTTACCCCAAAACTGTGAACAAATGCGTTTCTAGTATATCCTAAGGTTATAATCAAGTTTAGGTCTTGAACGCAAACCCAAGGAAATAACCTTTTATAGCTTATAAGCAAGACAAACATGAGAGAAGTCAGATAGACTTCTACCCTCAATTACCGACAAATGTCAAGAATACGATATAAATTAAACATACATAACAACAGAAAACATACAATGAGAGTTTACCAACAATAAAATTAAGGATTTGCTAGAAAAGGAAAAGACCGAATACTTCTCAACTTATTCAGACAAAAAAAAAGCATGTTTAGCGGAAGGAGAAAAAACTCTAAAGGTTAGAATGAGGAAGTATTGCACTAAACATGAAACCTGAAAATGGGTTGACGCTAATTCTGGGATACCATAACATACTTCACAGGTCAATAAAGATGACTTCAGCCAAAGCAAGCATAAAAGAAAACCGACGAAGATTATATATCAACCTTTTCAGTTGCTAAAAAAATTGATAAACTTCGAACGATTCAATTTAAAATCTCTGCAACAGAATTTCAAGATACGAGAAAAGTTTTTAATAGGTCTTCCTTTCTAATTTTGCTTAGGAAATATTTAAAATCAGACAATTAATTTTTAGTGATCGGGTTGTTTACAGACTGGGAGATATGGAATGAGTGGATATAGATGGCATGTTTACAAACAAGCGTTATCTTTATTGGACAAACAAAATTATATACAGAGTGGAAAGGATTTTGAAGACCAAAATAATAA
>JAECUM010043919.1:0-40370 GCA_016617855.1 Megalonaias nervosa
AAAAATTTATACAACGAGAGGTATATCATTGATAACGCGTACATAGTATACATATATTTTATTTATATCATATACAAATACACATATTTGCCCTTTGAACGGAGTTAAGATATATTCAGGGCAACTGTGTATTGACCGAGTGAATGAACTCCTCACATCCCTGTGATTGTGTCCGCCACAAAATGTAGTTCTATGCCTTTTCTTGTTGTTCACAATCACATTTGCAAATTGATAAGTTGAATTTTGTCTTTTTGAGTTTCTATTTTTTATTCACATTGATTAAATCATTATAAGGCACACTTATGATTTAAATATGAAAGATTGTTTTTATGAAGAATGTGCTGAGAACAGCACTACAAACACGTTAGCTTTTTGTACACACTGAACGCTGAGACATACAGGCATTCACGAACTGGCTTATGGAAATTAGCGTGGAATAGAAACTAAACGAAATGACGAACCAACAAGAGGTAATTATAATATTTTAATATATTTACATTTGATCAAGTTATTATTCTGCTTTAATTAACATCACTACCTACCATAAACATTCTCTCTCTCTGTCTCTCTCTCTGTCTCTCTCTCTCTGTCTGTCTCTCTCTGTCTGTCTGTCTGTCTGTCTGTCTGTCTCTCTCTCTCTCTCTCTCTCTCTCTCTCTCTCTCTCTCTCTCTCTCTCTCTCTCTCTCTCTCTCTCTCTCTCTCTCTCTTGGGGGGGGGGGCATTTGGACATTTTCATATTTAATTAATAATAATCGATTTTTAGAACATTATAATAGGTTTAAGAAACAACAACAACAACAACAAGAAAGCATTAAATACATTACAGTATGTGTGCCTTGTAACGGACAAGTTTAACTTACAGCATTGACAGGCTATTGCAACTATGTATTGTCGATATTATGAACACTGTAGAATGATCCCAAGGAAAGTGTCAACATACCATTATGATGAACCGTATTCTTGTAGGTTACTTGGTGCAAGTTCACTTTTAAGGTTTTCATCCAACCAAAATTGTTTTTCTCTCTCACTCCATATTTCTGTGTATGTTGCCCATTATGCATGAAAAGACTGAGGGGAACGAAAAAAAGAAGAATTGCGATGAAATTGTGTACCATGTTAAATTCATTTAGAAAACAGGGACTATTAATACTTTTTATCATTATTTTCATACGTCATTATTTATGATTAATGAGTGGAAATTCATCATTGATCTATAGGCCTGCAGTTGAAAGAATGTTTATATATTCGTATTATTGCGCCATGGGCGGATCACAATTTGATATACCAATAGTATTGGTATATCAATTTGCTTTATACCAACACTTTAAATGCCATGTTATTTTTAATATATATATGTGTATGTGTGTATATATATATATATATATATATATATATATATATATATATATATATATATATATATATACACAGCTATGGGTAATATTCATTTGGAAGTAAAAATTGTCAATTTGCACAACTTCTTTGTATTTAATGATGAAATATATTGTATCGTTACTTCTTGTATTGGAATCAAATATATTTTTGCCTGTTTATTGTATAATATTGGTCATATCATTGTATGTTATGAAGTACTACCTATTCAGGGTTTTCAATAGACCTCTACCCTCAAGTTTTGACTTTGGAATTAGAAAATAGCCCATTTTTGACACATGGTAATTTCAACTTGTCTTTTTGACACACATAGAATTGGGCTGAAACATCAATCTTAAATACTCTTGATTCTCATCCAGCTTAGTTTCTTACCAAGAGTATGCTGTCCATAACAAATTTACTGTAGGAGGCACTGATTGACATCTGCTCAACAATAGTTTTAGACCCTGACAACCAATAATATTGCATCAGTGGAAAATATACATGAACTGGGTGGAGCTTGCAGTTCACTGAAGTCAGGCTTAGATTCAGCTGACTTAGGTTGGATTGTTTTGAGATTACATTTGAAGTTTATGATGAAGGAAACAGTTATGACATGAATGGACTGCCTTTTGATCAGATATCAGCATTGGTATGTTTGGACATCACATTATAATCAACTGGTCAGAACTGGAGCATATCATTATGGCAGCTCATGAAGCCGGTTGTCAACGGAAGTGAACCAACTTTAATTGTTTCATTGGCAAGTTGCTTCATTTAACAGGATGTTTTAAAGTCTGGAATCAATTATGACTTCACTGGATTCATTTCAGATAAAATATCGTCTTTTGTTTGATTGCGCTTTAAATTATAATCAGTTACATGGAAAACTTATTAAAAGATAAAAAGTGACATACAAATTTTACTTGTCAAGACTTAATTTAACTTTGTTTTTATTTTTAAGGTATTGCCACCAGTAGGCCTTGCTGACATTTTTATTGATCAATATTTCATCATATTCATTTACTAATTCTGATCATGATATTCTTATCATACAACAAATAGGAGCAAATTCTTTGGGGTTTTTTAAGGGAAAAATTGTGATATATGCAGAATGTTCGCAAGTTATTGAGGAACAAGTTATCAAGGGAGAGGCATATGTGCATGAAAACTCCACAGACAAGCTTCAGAACAGAAAGTCCATCACTGGAGATTGGCATCACTTTTATAAATCAAACAGCAGAGATGAGGTATTGTACTGCTCATTTACTGGGATGCACAACCCTCTCCTGTGCATATCTTCTAACTGGTGCACCTTTATTTAACGAGGGTGACATAGTTACAAGGAACTAATCCTCTTTATGGCTCACTTTATATTTACAGAGTACATGCACTTAATTGCACACACAAAAATAATAAGCTACATGCATATATGGACATAATAAACAGAAGATTTTATAAGAACATGCTTGGTACATTGTGATTATACAGTACAAAATAGTGAGACAAGAAAGTGGAAGATTTGAGATTTTATACTTTGAAAAAGTAATGTATTTGCTAAATCAAACAGGTTCCACTTTTCATCTGTTGAAGCATACATACATATATTATTTTCATTCATAGTTTTAACACATACAGGTGAAATACTAAGTTCAGTTATGCATACCTATATACAGGGATTTGAATAAGAAATAAAGTAGCAGGAGAAGTTTGTAAAGTGACAGGAGGCAAAACTCCTGGTCGTCCAGGGGGAAATGCCCCGGGTGGGATGTATTATGTGCTTTTCCCTTGATAGGCTCAAATGGCATTGGTGTGTCAGCTGAAGTTAGATTGTCTCTTTTTGATGGAAAAATATATTTGTTTGAAAATATCTTTATTGTATCTTAGAATTTTGTATAAAATCTTTGTGTTGTTAATTCATATCTCTAGTTTTCTTTCTGATGATTTGATCAGTTTTCTCCTTTTAGTTACAGGAACAAAAATCCTATGGATTCATCAGATTTATTGATCATGAACCCTTACAGTATATTCATAGATTTTAAGATGAAGTGAATATATTCCCTTGCGGTATGTTCATAGATTTTAAAATGAAGTGAATATCTTCCCTTGCAGTATATTCATAGATTTTAAAATGAAGTGAATATCTTCCCTTGCAGTATATTCATAGATTTTAAAATGAAGTGAATATCGTGTCATTACTTATCTGACAAAAGCAGTCTTGAAAAAATATGTTAAATAAGAAGCATAGAGAAGGAATGAGAAAAGTCAAGGTTTTTAATGGTACCCTAAAATGAATAATAATAATAATCAACTTAAGAAGACGATGTAGTAAGGTGTGGACAAAGCCAGGGCAGATGATACTGTAGGCCTACTATATAATACTGTATATATGCTGAAATTGTTACAAATTAGAAATAAATTACATATTTGTTTCTAAAAGAGTACTTTCAATAAACGTTATTATGCTGCACAATATGTTCATATTGTATTTTATATTCATCATGTACTTTCATCTCGTGTATTATGTAAAGTTGTCAGCAATACGTTTAAAATGTTGATTGTGACTGGTATCTTATATCCAGATACCCACATTTGTCTTTTTGTGTCTCACACCACTGAAGCAAGAGGTTGTATTTTTATGTTCAAACTTTCTTTTTAACTTGCTCATCCAGATTTATTTATTCTTATTTGTTCACTTTTTAAAATTTTTATCTTGAAACCTTAATTTATCACTCCTGTCTCAGCATGGACAATACAGTAGCTAGTTGTTTGTATATTGTACCAGTAAGTGTTATCTAGCCTGCATACTTTATTGAACTCTATGATCAAATGTTACAAGCTAATTTTTATTTTTATTTTGCTAAAGTTCAGTCATGCACTTCCTTTCTTGATTATTTGCATGCCATCACCAATCCAGATTGTGATAGATTGAGTGTGGAAGGAAACAGACTAAATATTTAAGGTTCTCTTTAATGAGTTGATTTATGTATCAGGCAAGTACTATAATGATGCAGAATTGGAAAAGCAAGCATCTTCTAGGCCTAGACTGATCTGTATTGAATGAAAGATGTTAATTTTAATTGTATGAAATGTCTCCGACAGAATACGGTAGTATATTATCTGAGTTTTAAAATAAATTTTGTTAAATTATGGAATTCTATGTGGGAATTCCTGTGCAGATGTATCAACAAATTCCTGGCTCTCAGCTGCTATTGAAACACCAGCTTACCCATAAATTTCTCAAAGGAGAAGTGACAGTATAGTGGTTCCTACTGAAAAGGATTTGATTGCTATTGATGGATTCAACCAGTTCATTCCACCAAGTTCAGGGTTGTAGATATGATTTAATTAGGTATTTGCTTCATGTTTGGAACTAATTAGGTTTTTATAAATTTCAGTTGGGTGTATCAAGAACACTATGCAACACAAACTTACAATACCAATTTGTAAGTCTGTTAATTGTCAAGATGTTTATTATCCCTTCAAGAAAGTGTCAGATTCCTTGGTGACAAAGACTAATTCAGGGAACACTCGATTATATGGCTTTGTTTTGATTAGTGTTCTCAATGTTATCCAGTACAATCATTTCAGAAATACTAGGAACATCCAGAGCTTGTTATAATTGCATATCATTTTTATGGATCAGGCAGTAGAAATTGGTCTAAATTAATGCTGAAAATAAAGAATCATTTATTGCATATCATTTTTATGGATCAGGCAGTAGAAATTGGTCTAAATCAATGCTGAAAATAAAGAATCATTTATTGCATATCATTTTTATGGATCAGGCAGTAGAAATTGGTCTAAATCAATGCTGAAAATAAAGAATCATTTATTGCATATCATTTTTATGGATCAGGCAGTAGAAATTGGTCTAAATCAATGCTGAAAATAAAGAATCATTTATTGCATATCATTTTTATGGATCAGGCAGTAGAAATTGGTCTAAATCAATGCTGAAAATAAAGAATCATTTATTGCATATCATTTTTATGGATCAGGCAGTAGAAATTGGTCTAAATCAAATGCTGAAAATAAAGAATCATTTATTGCATATCATTTTTATGGATCAGGCAGTAGAAATTGGTCTAAATCAATGCTGAAAATAAAGAATCATTTATTGCATATCATTTTTATGGATCAGGCAGTAGAAATTGGTCTAAATCAAATGCTGAAAATAAAGAATCATTTAAATACTAAAATTAAAAATTTTGGTACATAATTATCACCCATACATTGCAAATACTGCCTGTGGCAAATATATGCTTATGGGAGATATGGAATGAAATCCCCACATGGTCATCTTGCTATTACTTGCTTTTATTTGACTGTCATGGTTGCCATTTTCTGTGCCACATTGCTTACTAGGATTGTTTGGAATGCTGGTCTGTTCTGTTCAACAGCATATGTTAACATTTCGTTGATTTATACTTGCTTAATTGTAAGATATTGATTTTTATTGAACCACCACTTATTATTAGTATTATTATTATTGTTATTATTATTATTATTATCGTCATTGTTATTATTATTATTTACATCTTTCACATTGACCAATTGAAAGACCATACTGTGTAACATTTTATAATAGCAAAACAGTTTATTATATCATTGCAGATTTGTACTTGCATGTATCCATGGATAATTTAAATTACATGTATACCAATTTTGGTACCAGTTCATACAGTGCCTCCCTCCAAAGATACGTTGGGTGTATAAAATGAAGGGAGACTATAGGTTAACATACTAAATTTCATCTAAATCTAGAAGGATGTGGAAGAGCTCAAAAGATCTTGAAGATGTGACTTATTTATTTTCAGATGCAAAGACATGTTGACTACAGTTTGGAAGATTTATCACCTGATGAATCAGGTAATACTTTGTTTACATCATGTATGAAAATTTTCACAGATTTACCATATAGATAAAGGGTTTCAAATTATTATTTTTTGCATAGCCGCAGAAAATGTCATTTTTAACAATAAGATATTTGAAAGGCTAGTAAGTTTGTGTATATGTATCTATCAGATACATATCAGATTTCATCAGCTCGTGATGACACAAAAGGGGATATTTTTAATCTGCCCCAGTCTTTTTTTTTAGTTTATATTGGTGTGTGGTCCCACCACAACATTGGTAGGTGCATATAGTTTTACCCTTGTTTGTCCATTCATAACACCTTGGTTAAAGTTCTGTTTTGGTTGTTTAAGGCACATTGATGGGGAATTGGTGCTACATGAACACATTTCTTCTTGGAGCCCATTTGTAGCAAATAGAGGGACATGAATATGATCAAAAAGGTAGCTCTGGTAGAATCAGTACTTGTGTTGGCATTTGTGATTGCCAAAAGTGTAAGAAGCAGTTACAGTTTTCAGTGTCCATGTTAGCACTAGCAATTGCCAGAAATGCCAGAGGCAGTTAACATTTTTCAGATGGATGTTCATTTCAGTTACTCAACTTAGAATTGGCCAATGGCAATTGTAAGATGACAGCCCTCTGGCAACTGTCAAAATCATAATACTGCATATATGAAATTACATTTCCATTTTCTAATTGCAAGTATATACAATGTTTTATGCTTAAAAGTTTGCACTTTAATTAGGGATCGATATTGAAATGCAGGAGACCTATAGTAACCACATCTTAGTCCATCCATCTGCTAATCTCTCCATCAATTTTCACAATTCTTGTAACCAGCATAGCTCTGTAACCCATCCATATATACTCACCTGTAAGTCGACTGCAATGCAGACAACACAGATCATGATCTGCTGTAGCATAATGCACCATAGGATCAGGGTCTGTGTTGTTTGTTCTACTAATTACTCCCAACAGACTGCACAGACCCAGATCTGCCGGCACATTTTATGCAGTGGCAGGTAAGGGTCTGTGCAGTTTGCAGTTGGATTTGTTTTATAAGCGAGTACATACAGTATTTAAAGAAGGAATGTTGCTGATGGAATAGAATTAATTTCTGGACAAAATTGAAAATTGTTCAGAAGAAGCCTATATATGGATAAATTCTTCATAATAATATGCATGAACCTAAAGAATGTGCCACACAGCATATCCTTTTTGTGTGAAAGGTTTCATGCTGGATAGATTGTTCACAGGATGTAAGCATGATTTGCCAGCCTTACCATGAAAATGTTTAGTAATTTTAGCCAAATCTCAACATTATGGTCTTTGGGAATATAATTAGTAGTCTGTACCCATGTAGATGTACCTGTAAAGGGTTTCATCTTTTCAGGTTTAATTTGATGGAGTTATTGCCCTTTTTCCATCCATATTACATTTTCACTACAGCTGATCTTGTAAATAGCATAGATCAGGAACCATTTAACATATTCTCATGACATTTTCATGATTACATTGTCTCAGGGCTTAAATATGCTAAATTGGAGCTGACAAGACAAAATCTGATAACAGCATATTTAAGCCTTAAGACAATGTAATCATGAAAATGTCAAATTATGGCCCATGAGAGTCAGCTTTATGTCTGTGCATGTGATCTTGCTTGTAATCAGTATAGCTCAGGAGCCATTCAGCATACATGTATTCTGAAACATTGTGGTATGAACATTGTATTAAAGACTTACAAGTGCATGATATGGGTTCAGCCTCATTTAGAAGTTGTGGTCCCAGGTGGAATTTCTGCAAGATAACTGCATTGAAATTTTGGTGGATTTCAACCAGATTTGTCATGTGGCTTCAGATTGATCTGACCTTGATTGAATTTGATCTCCAGTGTTCCACAACATCAGTTGCAGGAGTTATGGTCATTGTTCTGACTATTAGTTTCTGCAGCTTACCTGTACTAAGGTTGCTGGATTTCAGATGCATTTTTGGCATTTAACTTTATATGGATGAGACTTTGAATCAGTTTGGGATTTATAGCATGTACATTGTCATTTTAAAGAGTTGTGGTCCACATTTTAAAGAGTTGTGGTCCTCATTTTAAAGAGTTGTGGTCCTCATTTTAAAGAGTTGTGGTCCTTGAATGCCTATCTTCTTCAAACTTTGGTCTTACAACAAAAGTTCTTCTGTTTAAAACCCAACCAAGTGTTGTACCTTTTCTGATACACCCATTGCTGTTAGCTCTAGTTCACAGCATAATCCATTTTGAAATGTAAGACAGATCTTGATAGTACTATGAAAAGAGCATATGCTTCTTTATCATTACCCTTTTAATTTGTCTTTAACAAAAAGATTCACTTATTGCCATGTTCTAGTATTAATTCCCCACTCTGCTGATTTCTACTCTCATTGTCAAAGTGGCTAACTTATTAGGGCTTGTTCACTTAAAAGTCAAAATGGCTACTAAAAGTTTAAAGTAGTTCACCCAGCAGCTGCTGAAGATTTGTAGGTACCTAGAGTGCCAGCTAAAAACTGTACATTTTGTCAGTTAAAAATATTGTGGTTTGCTTTGTTGTCTGCAGACATTGCCTTGAAATTCCTTATGTCTGCTAGTGTCATGTGTATTTACCTTGAAATTACTGATGCCTGCTAGTGTCATCTGTATTTACCTTGAAATTACTGATGCCTGCTAGTGTCATGTGTACTTGCCTTCAAATTACTGATGCTTGCTAGTGTCTTGTGTATTTGCATTGAAATTAATGATGCCTGCTAGTGTCCTGTGTATTGAAATTACTGATGCCTGCTTGAGTACTTTGTATTTATATTGAAATTTGTCTGATGCCTGCTAATGTCTTGTATTTTTGCTTTTCTTTCCAGGACAGAAATTACCTTCATCTGTATAATATAAATTCCATACCCCCTCTCCCATTAAATGGAAAGTTGAGAAAGTTTTGGAAAGTTCAAAACTAGCAACCCAATCTGTTCCCCAAGCCACAGGTCCATGTGCATTAGCCATGATTATTTTTTGGACAAGGTATTAGATGAATTCAATTAAAAAATCCTCATCAGAATTACATTATTCCCTTTGCTTGTGTCAAGAATAAAATCTGGAATCTAAACATGGTTTCCGATATATCTAGAGTGTTTATAAGTTCAATCCATTCCATATATTGGTTATAGTATTATCCCTCTAGAGAGTTTTTATGCATTTGTTGTTCCGTTGATCAGCAGTGCTCATCTTCAGTGTTACCCTTTCCTTTCAGCAATTGGGTAATCAGTAATTGTAATTATATTTGAAGGGTTCTTAATAGATGCTTTAACTGTGACCCATCTCTGGTGCATAGAAATTCCGACCTGTGTGTTTTATGATGCATGTTGGTCTGGGGCTGAGTATCAGTCTTAATTACCCATGATTTGCATTGTCTGTGGCATAATTTCCTACTGAGCATAAATTTATATATACCAGTGATCGATATTTGCTAGACTTGTTTTTACACCTTTTCTGTCAGTAATGTAGTACATATGTAAAATCGGTATGCAACCAGGAGCAAACAGGTCACTGCTGTCATGCTTAGGTGTGAATAACTGAATTAAGGTTAGATTTGTTTGAGATTGTCTTTGACGTTTATGATGGTTGGAAGAAGAGTGAATCAATTAAGACTTGATTGGATTACATTTTCATCAGATATCAGTGGTTGTTTGATTGCCCATCAAATTCCAATAAACTAGACAAAACTGGAAAATATGGTGAAGTCAGTTGTCAAAAGTTAGTGGAGAATCTGTCATTATTTTATTGGCAATTAACCTGCTTCAATTGGTGAAACATTAAAAAATATATTTGTTTTAATTAATGTATCATTCAGTTAGAATTTTACCAGACATTACACTCAGTCATTTATTTTGTGCTTTGGATTACTTGAGGTTAAATAATGAAATGGATTAATTTTGTTATATTAGAGGTATTTTTGTACTGTTAAATTTGAGTGACTTGAAGATGTATTTCTTTTCTGTCTCAGTCTGAGAAACAACCCTCAGACTCCAGAGAAACAGAATGTTAATAACAGTTCTGAGGAGAAGAAGAATACATTATGACATGATTGAATTGCCTTTTTGTCAGATATCATTGTTTGTTTGATTGCCCATTAAACCCATTTGCCACTGAAGTCAGTTCTAGTATGCAAACACACACATATATATATACAGTCATTCATAATTAGAAAGAGAAAGATTTATACAGAAATTAGTATCGGCCGTGTCTGTCTGTTTCTCTTTATTCAGCATGAGACAAGAAATCAGTTTGTTCCATGAACAAGAAACAATCCTAACTATGAACATCTAAAACTAATAACTATTGAGATTTAAGGTTTGACTCTTGAGATTTTCATTTTGACTATTGAGATTCTGGCATCTGACTCTTATGTTTTTAAACCTTCTGAGAACCCTGTATTTGGTTTTTTATGGGCTCTTGAGTAGGTATTGTCAGCCTAGTCATTCCAGACTTGCTTGTAACCTTTGTTTCATTTCTTTAGGGAACATCTGATTTGATGATTCATCAACTAATGCTTTGTTTATTTTAGACTGGCAATGGGTGTCACACACTGACAGTATCTTTTAGTGTGTTCAAGTGGTTGCACACCATTATTTATCAATTATAGTAAATTGATATCACACTCCACTCCTTTTTATTCATTATAATTATATTCCATTTTGCTGGTTTCACTATATTCGTTGTTATCAATACTCCTGTAAGTATTGCTGATGTTCATGCTTGACCACAGATAGCATCCATTCGTTATCCATTCATTTGACCCTCATTCGATTATATTCAGGAAGCTTTCTCAAGCGATCCTAGTCCACAATCACAAGTTTTCGAGCAAAGTGGCTAAGTGCATTGTTCAGGCCAGGAGATGCTCCATGTCCAAGGTCTGTGATGCTAAGTGGAGACCTTATCATGTATTTTGAACTGCGGAGACCAGTGTCCTGTGCACTATTGCTCAGATGGAATCTTTTGTGCTTGTTGTTGTCTTTGATACCCTTCCTCCCGTGAATTGGGTGAAGCTTTTTGAGATCCTTACCCATAAGACTGCTCTCCTTAGTGTCTGTGAGATGAAAAAGAGAACATTTTGCTATATCTAATAGAAGAAGATTATTTACATTTCAACAGGAATTATGTGTTTGCTTTCTCACCTTTGCCAGCCAGGTTTTTACAAAAAAACCAGCTTCCTTAAGTTGTTTCTCTATCTATAGAAATTCACGATTTCAGTCATATCTGTGCTAGGGTTGATCAGGGTTGTCTCATGTGCCTTGTTTGGTCTTTGGGGTTCTTTTTGGTTTCTTCTAAAGGGAATAGGAAAGGTAGGAAGCATCTTCTCTTTCCCTTAAAAGGTTCTGCTGATATTTCAGCATCTGCTGTTTCTAGATGGATTGTCTGAACGATCAAGAGAGAGCTTATCTGATAGTCCCATACTGGGAGCAACCTTTCTTTAATAAAGATTAAAGCCCATGAGGTTTGAGCCATTGCAACCTCATGGACCTGTCAAACTCATTCTTTAATAATAATAATAATAATAATAATAATAATAATGATTTATTTATAGAGGGTGACTCATTAGTCAAGGACTATTCTCCCTTGAGGCCTTCTTAAGGAGAGTATAACAATGCACATTATAAATCCTGTCAAGCGCAGATTTAGCACAGTTTCCCCATACATTTGAACAATAATCCATTGTTGGAAGAATATAATGTTTGTAGTATAGATTGCGCGTTTCCATAGGTAAATATTTCTTGATTCTGCTGAGTAGGGCAATTTTGGATGACAGTGTTTTACAAAGCTTATCAATATGGTCATTCCATAATAAATTATTATCTACGGACACACCTACAAGCAATTCATGTTTGACAATTTCTAACGGATGATTATTTATTGTAAGAGATAGTTCGGGGTTCCTTGACTTGTGTAGCTTTTGCATTTTGGCAGTTTCACTCTTCCCTCTGGTCTCTTCTCTATCTACCTTTGTCCTTATTGCTTCAGTCTGAAGGTGTATTTTCTCTGCACTGGCAAATCTAGCTATGCAATAATGACACCTATCATATTACTGATATCAAAACCTATTGGGCCAGAGGGGGGCTAAGATGAATTTTAATGGTGTAATATATGTTTGTCACTATTGCCAGATTTGCTCCTCCCACCTCACTTTGATGTCCCACAAGTAGTCTTTGTCTAACTGCACTTGGACCTGTGATTTTGGGTAAGGTAAGCTACACAATAGTGACAGTTGATATTACATATTTAAAATTATTTTACACCCCCCTCCCAAGTCCATTTTAGCCTGATTAGATGTTTCTTGCTCTCAGTATATTCAGCAATAGTATGATTTGCTTATTATCAAAGCCTATATTGTGCAGCTATTTATGAATGAAACTATCTTATTGATGACAGGTGCCTAATAAAAATTTCTGGATTTTTTGAGGATTCATCACAGACAGTCCCCATTTCTATTTATATAGCACTTTAAGAAACAGATGAGGAGACCCAAGCAGATTGTCACATATTTGTGGGAGTAATGGACTGTCCCTGTGTGGGTTGAAGAGAAACCCTGAAAATTCATTTGAAACTCATGAATATTTTATGATTTATTGGATACTAGAAGCTTTTGCATTTCTTTTCAGGAATAATACCTATCCCACTTACTGAGGAAATTCCAGTCCACAGTACACCAATCAAGGTATAAATGTAGTACTTGTTAGTACACTGTGTTTTTATATATATGAACAATTCTAATTATATATTCATGATACAATTACAGAGAAGTTTTCAGGTTTGTAATAGTAGGGGGCCCTAGGAACCAAATAATCTTAGGGGGCCCTAGGGACCAAATAATCTAAGGAACTCGTCTTTACAGATCACTAAAACCCCTGTCCATGTGAGTTCATTTCTTGGCTCAACCAATCAGGGTATGTGAGAAAGCTTCCCGTGAGTTGGTGGTTCTTCCCAGGGTCTTTCTGGGTTCTTCTGCTACCAAGTGTACTGGCTGCCATGTACCATGTGCTGAAAAATGGTGTTAAACCCCACAAAGTGCAAAACATATAAAACTATGATGGTAGTTTTATTGTATATTTAATTAGATAAACAATATGGCGAGATAGCCATTTCAATGGATGCTTGCAACAGCTAAGAACAACATTATAGCCAATCCTTTATTACAGCATCATGATCTAGTTATCATGGGTTGTAATAACACAAAATTTTAAATAAAAAACTGTTGGTGGGAAATGATCCTCCCTGGCATCAAGGTGACACAGAAAATTCTTAGTGGGATGCAACAAAATATCTGATGTCAAGTTGTGTAAAAATTTGTTGTAGTTTTGTTTATCCTAAGCTTCTATAATTCTTATTCAATGAAAAAATGGGATTTAAAATCTCATTTTGTTGTATGTATAGAAATTATTTACTCATTCTTGATCATTTGCATGTCCTTCATTAAGTGTGCAGGTGACCATTGTTGATGTAGAATAAGGCCACTGTATTAGTTTGGTATCCAATCTTTACCTAGCCATTTTTTGTTGGATGATCTGTAGGTGGGAGATAGTCCTGCACAAAATGATGCTTTTATCCTGAATTAAAGGAAAAGTCTAATGCATTATGTTTGTATGTAATATTCTCTGTTTCGTTCATTGAAGAGTATGATTTGTAAAAATTAAGTTTATTGTGAATGCCTTGTCACCATTTTGTTGGGAGATGCAAATTTTGAAAAGCAGGAAGTTTAAATTTGACAAATTATTGTAGATTATACACTGAGTTAGTTGCTGATAATCACAGTATAGTTATACAAACACAGGGACATGGGTTCCTTGGAAACTCAGTTAACTATGTAGGCAAACATAATACTGTTACAATTCAACCTTCATGGCAGTTACAAAACGTAATCAACATTGGCCAACTTTGACTAAACCTTGAAAGGGTTTGATAGCCTACTGGTTTTGCTGATATCGGACTGCACTCATTCAAAATTAGGAATGGTTTCATTTGGAGGTAAAAGGAAAGATTTCAATGTACAGTAAGCAGTTCTATCATATATGTGTCGTTAGTAATTAATCAGTAATTAATATAATGAATGTACAAATTATGGACTTTTATTGTCTTTTCTTATAAACCTTTTGCCCAGCAGTAACAGTGGTAGTGTCCATCCATCACACAATTTTCACATTTAGGTTTTATAGTCACTTTATTCATTTGTGTTCATGAAAACATTGCTTGTTTGAGGGGTGGAGGTTGACTGGGTGAACCAGGACTCAAACTAGCTGGCTTAGAAGCTTCAATATTTTCTTTTTTACCCAAAAATTCCTTCATTTCTATTCATAGGAGTAATTTTTATTTTGCTTGCTGCTTTGAAGACAACCCCAGTAAAAAAAATGGCTTTTGAGTTACACTCTCTTACTTTCTACCAGTTTTGATTTGATCCTAGGACTGGGATCCCAGATATACCCAGATACTGGATTCTGTGCCTAGGACTGGGATCCCAGATATACCCAGATACTGGATTCTGTGCCTAGGACTGGGATCCCAGATATACCCAGATACTGGATTCTGTGCATGAGTACCAGAAGCGCCCCCTAGTTTGCAACATGTTATCACCCAATGTCCTCAACAGAGACTCTGGTATCAGCTCATTTGTTTATTAGCTATTTTTATGAATTAAACTCTTAAAATTCTTAAGGGTCATTTTGAATGCTAATGATAATAGACATATAAACCAACATAATTATACAGCAAATACATAAGTCATTCACACACACACATAGACTCTAAATCTTGCTATTGTTTTAACAACAGGGAACCAAAGTTCCTCTTCCATCTACGAAGTCCTTCACCAGAACAAGTCAGCACAGTAATGCAAATCAGTCACATTCTTTGTCCGATAGAACCATGTCTCAAACTGATAAACGATCTCCACGAAGTCACTTTTCATCAAAGCTGGGATCATCCCAGCTGTTACCAAAAGAAGCACAAAGAACACCTGATAAATGCATAACTCTGCAAGGGGAACAGAAGGTTCAAAAAAAGCCTCGTGATATTGCTAGGGTTGGGGAACAACGAACCACATCAGCTCATTATTCAAGACCTTTATCAAGCAGAGGGAAAGAGTCACCAGTCTCATCTCGGTCAATTGCTGTTCGACTCGGGACAGCAGAGTTATTACAAAATAGAGCTTCAGCATTCACTCCACCAAGAGGAAAATCAAATGAAAATGGAAGGAATCTAAATCAGCAATTGATGCGACAAGGAAGTCCAGTGCAGAGGGAGGTCATTACCTGTGATAGTGGGCAGATGACAGGGTCAGGTGGACAACCAAATAACTATTCTTACACTAATGTTTCGCCCTCACCTATGGAGAACATTTCCAGACGCCGAAGTTCATCTCCTTGTGTTGATGAGCAAAGATTATTTTCTTCACTTAGACAAGTAAGTACTGTTGTTCACAATTCATCATGTTCATTTTACAGGCTAAGTATTCAACAGATTTTGCTAAGATGCAAGAAAAGTTTATATGACACTGTTAAATGAATTGATATCAGTGCAGGCCAAATAGGACCTATCCTAGAACTTCAATTTTAGGGACAAAATTTCTCCTTCCTTTTGAAATAAATAAAGGGGAGATATTTTAACTATGTGGTTGATTTAACAAAGGTTAACAAAAGTAGAAGTTATAAATATGAATTTTAGTGCATTTGGTTGACGTTTTGGCTTGAAGTTTTAGAAATTGGCATGAATACTGCAATTCACCATTCTAATTAATATTAATTAATTTCTGTTCTATATCCACTGTGATTGAACCTATCATTCTAAGCAAGTGATAGCATGTCCCCATGTCCTCCAAATCTGGGTTGCACAAAACATTTTGATGGGATTAAAAAGGATTTAAAAAAAGAAACAAGAAAATATTTTTGCTTGCTCTCATAAGCAATATCTGCAAGTTCAAAGTATGGCATTGTGATACAGTTTGGGTGCCATGCCGCTTAATACTGGCTGTGTACTGCTAAACCCTCAGCTGGGATATCTTTGTCTCTATGTTAACGCCATCATGGATGCAATTAATTACACGCCTTTTGCGAGGTCTGATAAATTTTCAGTTCAGATGGTAGGTCAGGAAAAGAATCTGGTAACTCAGTTAAATATGAAACTTTCAGCTTCTCTTTTTCCAGTATCATGAACCCAGCTTTTGTCTCACCTTTCGTTTCAGTTTTCAATTAGTGAGACATAAGTAACACTTTACAGTCACATGGCAGAGTTAATTGTAAGATACAGAGACACAAATATTTCCTTCCAGTTATGTGAATGTTAACTTTAAGATAGTGAGAAATTAATATCATGGATAAATGGATAGGTAGATAACGGTTTTGAAAGTGGCTGGATGTTTGACTGATGTCTGGGTACAAGACCATATTTAAACTTGAAAATGTATCAGCTAAGAACAGAACTGTGTTAACTTAATTTTTAACCATGTTTTAGTATATCATAACAGTTGTTTTTTATCAGTGAATTTTCCATTTAAAATTCAATTGATCATGCAGATTTAACTGTCAAATCCAGTTAAAAAACATTTAAATATTCCAATAAAAATTTAGTCTTAGCTTTTTAATGGGGAGTGTTGTGTCCACTTACATGTCAGTTTCCATTTCCATGTCATCCATTTTTCACCTTGAAATTGGCAACATGCTTTTAACCAGTCTTTGACAAGTTGACTTATAGGAATGACTCGAGAACTTATCTTATTTTGATTCATTTAATTAGTTGCCAAAAAGTAAGTATGTATCTGTCTCCAGTAAAAAATCACATAAACAATAGAATGTAAACAGTGCCTTTGGTGTTAGATTTGTTGGTGGCTATGTCTATGCACACCTGTCAAAGAAATCTCACAAGTTATACTATTAACCTTTATCACCTAGTCATCTTGAGATTGTTCACATGCATCATGATTCAAAGCAATCTTTTGACAAGCCAATTATTCAGAGCTGGCAGTCTCAAGACATTCTGAGTACAAATACTGCCCATGTTAGGTTAGGACTTGAAAGTCAGTGAATCCCATTTGCATACAAATATTGTGATTAAAATGTAACTGACAAGTTAAGTACAAATGTTTATTTACTATATGCCAAAACTTGCTTTAAATATTATATTCAGATTATCATGTCTGCATGAAAAAAGTGAGATTGATAGTGATATTGAATACAAGATGGAAATGACAGACTTAGTATATCATTTGAAATAAAGGATTGATAGAAGAAGGAATTGGCAGGCATTTATGTATTTGAAAAATGCATTATACATAAACATGAAGTAAAGGTACTGTTATATGTAGAGAATGGATATCGCATAATATGAATCTTGCAGATCATGAGGTATTAGGAACTGAACATGACCACTCTCTCTTTTAATTTTATTGTCTTGCCTGAGCTGAATTCAAGCTTATCCTGGATCTTGAGTAACTGAACTTGTAAAGCTCTGTGTACTGGTAAGTATCACTTTCCAGTTGTATGACAGTGTTGACTTCAAGAGAATGGGACACAAGTATCATCTTCCAGTCATGTGACAGTGTTAACTTAGTGGACAGAAATATTACCTTCTAGTCATTTGACTGTGTTGACTTTGGACAGTGAGACAGAAGTATTACCTTCCATTCATGTGACAATATTAACTTCTGGATATAGAGACAGAAGTATTACCTTCCAGTCATATGACAGTGTTGACTTTGGATAGTAAGACAGAAGTATTACCTTCCACTCATGTGACAGTGTTGACTTTGGATAGTGAGATAGAAGCATTACCTTCCATTCTTGTGACAGTGTTGGCTTTGGATAGTGAGAAAGAAGCATTACCTTCCATTCATGTGACATTGTTGGCTTTAGATCGTGAGATAGAAGTATTACCTTCCATTCATGTGACAGTGTTAACTTCTGGATATAGAGACAGAAGTATTACCTTCCAGACATGTGACAGTGTTAACTTCTGGATATAGAGACAGAAGTATTACCTTCCAGTCATGTGAGAGTGTTAACTTCTGGATATAGAGACAGAAGTATTACCTTCCAGACATGTGACTGTTGTTACATGTCTAGGCTCATCCAAAAGTAACAAAGAAAAGAGTGAAGCCAACAAGCTTTGTAAAATTTAACAAAACAATTTATTTCTCTAGAAAACAAGGTAAAAGTATGAAAAAGGATTTACGGTTTATGAATCTAATCCAAAATTAATCCAAAAATTTAAAAATATAAATACTATCAATAAAATGTCCTAAGTGAATCACAGTTCAAATCACAATGAAGTTCCAAGATGGAAGGCGATGACGTCTTCTATAACCTGCTTTGTCCTGATGTGTCAACAATTCTTTATTGACTCAACAAGAATAATATTCCAGTTTGGAATTCCGAATAATTTCCAATAAATGTCTTTGTCCATGAATTCTGATGAGCACTAGTAATTTCCTGGGAAAATAAATTACTTTGAATTGAATAAAATAAAAATTCAACTCAAACTGGTCACAACAAAAACACCTTTGAGCTCCAAAGGTTAAATGCAAGACTGGCCAAAATCACTATAACAATGTGAGTTTTAAGCGTAACTACAATGCAAAACAGGTCACCTGATAGGGTCACGTGATCACTTCCTTATAGCAGCGTAGAAACATTACATGCCAATTATCATGTTCGTTATGTACGGCTTCGACTCTACTAAATGAATCTTACTATAAGATTCAATAATAAAAAAAAGTTAAAAAGCTGTTTACTACAGACTCGAAACTGGCTCTGAATCGAGGTCACCAAAAGATACAGTGTTTCTACAAATGCTTGTTTATCAGGTTTAACAGAACTGAACTGAATTTTCTGGAAAAATGTCAAATCCAATGAATAAAGTTATCATTACAATAACATGTAATGAAATAAAAATAAAATAAAAAATTTAAAACTAACACACAAGTAATTAAATTACATATACATAACACTTCCCTCCATAAAGAAAAAGAAAGATTTATATAATAAAACTTTCTTTTTACCATATGTTAATTATACATGAGGTAAAAAAAATTACATAAGAAGAACTCTTATGAATTATATAAAGTGTACATGAAATAATATTTCTATTCACGGGAAAAGTGCATCTGCTATTAAATTGTCTTTTCCCTTGATGTGCCTGATGTCAATATTATATTCCTGTAACAACAAACTCCACCTTAATAATCTTTGATTTTTGTTTTTCATCTTGTTAATGAAAGTAAGGGATTGTGATCACTAAACACAACAATCTGAGAAGGAGCTGAACTAAGGTAAACTTCAAAATGTTGTAATGCCAATATTAAAGCCAAACATTCCTTCTCACTTGTTGAGTAATTTCCTTGGTGCTTATTTAATTTCTTAGAAAAATAGCACACTGGATGATTAACACCATTTCTATCTTCTTGAATCAATACTGCTCCAACCCCAACATCACTTGCATCAACAGACAGTTTAAATGATTGACTGAAATTTGGAGCTATAAGAACTGGTGCACTCTTAAGTATGGCCTTTAACTTATCAAAAGACTCCTGACATTTTTCAGTCCAAAGAAACTTGTTTTTCTTGCTCAATAAATTTGTCAGGGGTTCAGCAATATTAGAAAAATTGGAACAAAATTTCTGATAGTATCCAGCCATACCTAAAAATCACATCAGTTGCTTTTAAAATACTGACAGGCACAGGGAATTCAGAGATAGCCTTGACCTTAGCATCTATAGGTTTAACTTGTCCATGACCCACGATATGTCCTAGAAATGTTAAACAAGCATGGCAGAACTCACTTTTGGATAAATTGATTGTCATACTTGCATCAGTGAGTCTTTCAAAGAATTTCCGAATTGTTGTTAGATGTTCTTTCCAGGTGTCATTGTAGATGATGACATCATCGATATAAGCATCACAATTATCTAGACCAGAGATAATCATATTCATCAAATGGTGAAAGGTACTTGGCGAACCCTTCATCCCAAATGGATTACTTTATATTGATAAAGCCCATCTGGAGTCACGAATGCTGAAATTTCCTTTGTCCTTTCCGTTAGTGAAATTTGCCAAAATCCTTTCAGAAGGTCAAATCTGGTGACATACTTGGCATTTCCAATTTTATCAATACAGTCATCGATTCTTGGTAATGGAAATGAATCTGTCTTAGTTGCACTGTTCACCTTCCTATAATCAGTGCACATACGGAAAGTTTTATCTGGTTTCAGAACAAGCATACATGGTGAACTCTAGTCACTTTTACTGGGCTCTATAAAATCATTCTCCAGCAAACACTGAATTTCTTTTTTCAAGTATTCCTGTTTGAGAGGGTTCATCCTGTATGGGTGTTGTTTCACAGGTTTGGAATTCACAATTTCATTGTCATGAAAAATTTTGTTTGTCCTCGTAGGAACATCTGGAAATAAGTGCTAATATTCAAATAATAACTGTTTAAGTTCATTCCTTTCTTGTTGTTGCAAATGTGAAAGTTTCTGGTCCAGATTATTCATAATTTCCGAATTCCAAAGATTTGTCACTCCAAAATCAGTAGAGTCTGATTGAATTCCTTCACTTAAATCCTCAGTTTGTGGGACAGGTACAGTTTAATTAATTGTATGATTTACCTGGCTATCTCTCTCAATATACTCCTTTAACATGTTAATGTGGCAAAGTTGTTCTTTTATTTGCCTCCCAGGAGTATTTCTGATGTAATTTGAATCATTTACTTTCTTTTCAACTATGTACGGACCATAATACTTACCCTGACGAAGAATGGGCAAGAGAGCCAGAACTCTATCACCAGGCTGAAAACTCCTTTCCTTTGAGTTTTGATCATACCTTAATTTCATTTTTGACTGAGTAGAGTGCAGATTTGCTCTTTCAACCTCACAAGCCTTTGACAACTTATACTTAAAATTGGAAACATAATCGAGAAGATTAAGTTCAGTATCTTCGTTAGAAAGAAGTTTCTCTTTCAACAACTTCAATGGTCCACGCACAGTATGTCTGAAATCTAGTTCAAAGGGACTGAATCCTAAAGATTCTTGAACTGACTCCCTAACAGCAAACAAAAGTAAATGAATGCCTTCATCCAAATCTTTACCCGTATCAAAGCAATATGATCGAATCATATTCTTCAAAGTGTGATGAAATCTTTCTAAAGTCCCTTGGCTCTCAGGGTGATAGGCAGAAGATTTAAATTGTTGAATGCCTAATTTATACATATCTTGCTGGAAAATTCCAGACTTAAAATTTGACCCTTGATCCGATTGGACAGATTTGGGAAGGCCAAATTGAGTAAAAAAAACTTTATCTTTACTGTCATTTTAGTTTTAATATTCCTCATAGGAATTGCCTCTGGGGACCTTGTTGATGTACACATTATGGTCAACAAGTATTGGTTGCCTGACTTGGTCTTAGGTAAGGGACCAACACAGTCTACCATTATTCTGCTAAATGGTTTGTCAGATGCAAGAAGAGGTTGCAAATGACCCCTAGGTATCTTCTGATTGGGTTGTCCTACCATTTGACAAGTATGATAAGACCTACAGTATTTACAAACATCACTTTTGATTTTTGGCCAAAAAAAGTGAGTCAAGATCCTGTTATAAGTCTTATTAATCCCTAAATGACCAGCCAGAGGAGTTTCATGGGCCAGACTAAGTATTTCCTGTCTGAAAAGTTTTGGAACAACAATTTGATAGTTCACTGACCACTCATCACTTGCAGGTACCTCAGGAGGTCTCCATTTTCTCATAAGAATTCCATTTTTAATGAAATAACGGACAGGTACTTCAGCAGCTTCAGTTTCACTAATGGCCTTCTGAAACAAACAGGAGATCTCAGGATCTTTTTCCTGTTCAACGACAAGTGAGTGTCGTTTGTTACCCTGATTAGAAAAAAGAGAAGGAGTAGTTAAAAGAGGATCACTGTGATCAATACCTTTTGATTGATCCAAACAAGGAGTGAAAGTGACCTCATCAGTAGCCTGACCAATACATGTGTCAGCTAAAGGAATACTTTCCTTATTGAAATCATTCTCAAGAGCTTTCTTTGCCATAGGTCTAGTAACTGCACAAGCTGGGTATAAATCAAGGAATTCTTTTTCAATTAGATCAACTTTCTGATCCAAAGAAGGCTTGTCAGTTACAAGTGGATTAACCACAACCTTGTCTCCAGCTAGGTCGTTGCCTAGTAATAAATGAATGCCCTGAATGGGTAAAGAAGACCCTGTTCTGACTGTCACAGGTCCTGAAACTAAGTCTAATGACAAATTTACACAATGGAGAGGAACATTAACAAAGCCGCACTCTACTCCCTGAATGAGAACACTCTCATTAGAAGAAGACTTCTCAGACAAAAGGCAAAGTACCTGATAATAAGAGACTCTGAGAAGCTCGTGTCCCTTAAAATTTTAATAGGGGATAGGATTGGCCAAATCACCTGAGAGTGATATAGAACCCTTCGACATATTCCAAGGTTTCCACCTTATGCTCATCAAGATACATCCTAATGTCACTATGGACACAGTTCTTGAACTCTTCAATGAACATGAGTTGTCTGAGACTTTTGGGATCTTTGTTAACCTTTCTAGAAGAGCACCACCTGTCAAATTGTTGTGCTTTTCCCCATGCAAATTTGACATAAGTCTGGTCAGTTGATTTTCTAGAATTCCTGAATTTTGGCGGATAAGCCTTAGGGACTAACTCATAACCCTTAAAGATAATAACCCTTAAAGATACAGTCTTTAACCACATCATAGCCAGCACTCTGCTGTAGTGAGTGAAAAATAAATATCACGCTTTACCAGTAAGTACACATTGTAATAATTGTGTCCAGTGTTCCCTTGGCCATTTCAAATTTTCAGCAACTTTTTCAAAATGAAGAAAATATTTGTCTGCTTCTTTTTCTCTGAAAGGGGGCACTAACCTAATATTCTTAGTAAGATCAAAACTTGAATTTGTATATGAAGTGGGAATGTGCTTTTCACTTGCCAGCTCCATTTCTTTTATTCTAATATGAAATTCCTTTTCATCTTTCTCTTTTTGTATTTGCATCTGTCTCTCTCTCTCCCTCCCTTCTAATTGCATTTGTTTATCTTTCTTTCCTCTCTCTCCTGTTTCTCAAATTGTAACTGTATTTGTTTATCTTTCTCTCTTTACGGTCTCTCTCTCTCCTCTTTCTCAAATTGCAACTGCATTTGTTTCTCTTATTTCTGTAAATGCATTTGTTCTTTCTCTTTCTCCAATTGCAGCTGCATTTGTTTCTCTCTCTTCTCTTTCTCAAATTGCAACTGCATTTGTTTTTCTTCTTTATCTTTCCTTAACTCTAATTCCATCTTGTATTTTAATTTTAATTCCTTTACTTTTATGTCAGAGTCTGATACAGACTTACTGATCAAAACCAAAACACTTTTATTCAAAACATTCTTTTCTACCAAATACTGGATCAAAATGTTTTTTATTTCTTGCTCTGTTAAAGAAGCTTTTGCCTCAGAAAGATCGTATTTTCTGGCAAGTTCAAGCAATTCATCTTTTTTTCAAACAATCCAGCTGCTCCTGAGTAGGATTTGAAAGATCTCCACTTTTGATAACATTGTGAAAAAGCCTGTTGATTTCACTAAAGATTTCAAACAAAATGTGAAATAATACTTGGGATTTAAAAAATTCTGCAAACTAAAGGAATTTAATTTCAAAAAACAATTTTCTGAAATATTTTAGCCAAAATTCATATATCCCAAGAACGAGGCCCCAATTTTTTTTGTTACGTGTCTAGACTCGTATAAAAGTAACAAAGAAAAGAGAGAAGCCAACAAGCTTTGTAAAATTTAACAAAATAATTTATTTCTCTAGAAAACAAGGTAAAAATATGAAAAAGGACTTACGGTTTATGAATCTAATACAAAATTAATCCAAAAATTTAAAACTATAAGTCCTATCAATAAAATGTCCTAAGTTAATCACAGTTCAAATCACAATGAAGTTCCAAGATGGAAGGCGATGACGTCTTCTATAACCTGCTTTGTCCTGATGTGTCAACAATTCTTTGTTGACTCGCCAAGAATAATATTCCAGTTTGGAATTCCGAATAATTTCCATTAAAGGTCTTTGCCCATGAATTCTGATGAGCACTAGTAATTTCCAGGGAAAATAAATTACTTTGAATTGAATAAAATAAAAATTCAACTCAAACTGGTCACAACAAAAACACCTTTGAGCTCCAAAGGTTAAATGCAAGACTGGCCAAAATCACTATAATAATGTGAGTTTTAAGCGTAACTACAATGCAAAACAGATCACCTGATAGGGTCACGTGATCACTTCCTTTTAGCAGCGTAGAAACATTACATGCCAATTATCATGTTCATTGTGTACTGCTTTGACTCTACTAAATGAATCTTACTATAAGATTCAATAATAAGAAAATAAAAAAAGTTGTTTACTACAAACTCAAAACTGGCTCTGAATCTAGGTCACCAAAAGATACAATGTTTCTACTAATGCTTGTTTATCAGGTTTAACAGAACTGAACTGAATTTTCTGGAAAAATGTCAAATCCAGTGAATAAAGTTATCATTACAATAACATGTAATGAAATAAAAATAAAATAAAAAAATTTAAAACTAACACACAAGTAATTAAATTACATATACATATCAGTGTTGACTTTAAGATTCTTCTTCAGATATGCTACCCAATCAAATATGTTAGTAGTACATCCAGTGCCTCATAAATGCAGCCCTCCTAAGCTAAAACTGACATTCACCATGTCTTTTGATGTATTTTAAGTCCTTAAAAGTTGTCGGCTCACTCATCTGAAGTTGAGACAAGAGTGGTCTCTCCTTGGATAGAGGGATTGGTGCCAGAAGCTATTTCTGACAAAATCTCATTCTTCCTTCATTTGCTTAACTTCTTTGTACTCTTTAGACTGCTTGAAGGTTATATAAAGTAAATGATCATTTATTCCAAGTAATAAAATCACTATGTCTCTCCCTTCCACCCAACAGGTGGGAGACATATCAGTTTTGTGCTCACCATCCATCTGTTTGTCCATCCATCACATTTACTTACAAGCAAGAGATTTAAAACAAACTATCAAGACAAAACAACCATATCTGATTTTCTGTTTTCTTTATTTCAGAATTTTGGGGACCTCTTTTATTCTTTTTGGTGCAAGATTTCATTCTCCTGGACTGTGCACCTTTTAAGAAATATCAAGCCTGACATTTTTTTGGCAGACCTGAAGCTTTCAGTATGGTGCTAATTAGGTTGTCCATACAATTTTGATCATATAAGGGAAAGATTGAAATACAGACATTAAAATCAGGAACTTTCTGAACCCCATTCCATCACTGGCTATGTGGATCATTTCCTGGATAGCTAGTAGCAAACTTTGGAACCAGACATCAACCCTCTCTTGGTCCATACCCCAGGACTACATCTCCTTCAGCTCCAGTACAATCTTAACATATTGCCTTCTTTTTTGTGAGAATGAATATGGTGAACTGCTTTTCCAGTATACCTAGTCCCATACCCTCAGCACAGACACTCTTTGCGACCTGATTACATAAGTTTCGGCTCCATTTCTGTTGTGGATGCTAAGCATAACAGGCACTGGATTCAGTGAACCATTCTTCTACACTTTCCAGTAGAGGGCCTGTCACCAATCCCGATTACATCATGATCCAATATTGGTTACAGCAATCCCCCATTCCTGGAAATCTGATACCTATCTTGTATGTCCCACTATAAACAGATTATCAGCCTTATTCAAAATCCATAACAATTTTCTTCTTAACCTTAGTCAGTCTCATCATGGAAAGCTTCTTTGTTACCCCATTCTTCTTAATTAAAAAATGCATGCTCACAAGCACCTTCTTCCTTGATCCAGTAATGTCCAGAGAAAACTGCATCGATGGAAGAAGTTTTCAACCTAAGCCTCAAGTTCTGTCCTTTTGCTTTTTCAGTGCTCTCTTACATAATTCATACATCATTTGATCTCTTAAAGACCAGCTTTCTTTCAAACTGCTTCCCCTGTCTGAGTCGCTGTCATGCTACAGCGCTTTAAATAACAACTCTGGGATCCAAGCATCAACATACCTTTCTTTTTGCCTTGATTACTCCCATGAAACTTCAAACCAAACTTCTACAAAACATTATTGTCCTGGTAATATTGAAACTTACCTTTGTGTGTATGGTCAAAAATCCTTCCTGGACACTGTAACAGCTGGTTCTCAGTATTGTAGTTCTATAGGCTGAAAAAAGTCTCTGTAGCTCCATTTTGACAACATAGGCACAGCCTAGACTCCGATATAGAGAACACCATTGACAGACAAGCCAAGGATGCTGTTTCACATATGGCTTCTGTGCACAACAGGGTTGCTCAGCTCTCTTCAGTACCAGATCTGCATCCATTAACCTCCAGCTCCTAGGAAAAAATTAAATTTTATCCATGTTCATAGTGATGGAGAAAACATCACAAAGTAGTCTGCATAACACAACTGCTATCTTTCAAACTTCTGTTCCATGGTGACGTAAATGAGATCAGGAAACAGGTTGTCAAAGATGCCAATTCTCACCTATCCAGTGACCCTAAATTTTGAGAAACAGTGCGCTGGACTGCTCTACAACATGCCTAATGAGGAAACACTCCTTATTGAGGACCCAGTTTACGAGAATCACCAATGAAAAAAAACATGCAGAGATAAGAACGAATTTTGATCCAGCTTCTGTTCCTATTATTTATCCCAGAAAAAAATGACACTATGTGCATGATGGCCTTTTCTGACATCCTTTTGAGGATAAGACTTTTAATTCTTTATCATGGAATGGGAGAGACTTCAATGATAACTGGGTCTTGCAAATCATCTGAGAGGGCCTCCGGATTACATTCAGTGACTTCTTTCCATTGCCAAGAGCTCATACACTACAGATGTCCAGAGAAACCTGTACAGAGCTGACATTCTACAGCAAGAAATAAACTCTCCTTAAAAAGAGGGTTGTAGAAATTGTTCATGTCACAAAGTCGGCATGATTTCACTCTTCCTAGTTTCCATGACCAGTTGCAAGCTGCAACCATCAGAGATCTCAGCTCTCTCAGCCAGCACATTCAAGTACCAAGCCACTCCCTTCCATCTCTGTCTCAGTCTTTGGGTTGCCATGAAAATCATGAACAGTCATGTCACACTTTAGAACAACTTTAAATTTGCATCCTTGACATTGAACTATCTTGAACAGATTCTACAAAAGCATTGTGCAAGTAAATTTTTACCAAGATATGAAATCCTTTGCTTTATGTTTGCGTTGTCTTACATACCATGTAAACAGAGACAAATCAATTCCATCCCTACATTTCTTTCATCTAGACTTGGAGTTGAAAGCCCTCTTAAACCAGGTCTGCATCCCTCAAAATGTTCCTTGAAAATCATCTCAGAAGTGTCTATCAACTACTCTGAGAATAAATTTTATCCCAATAAATTTACATATAGTTGATGAGGCAGTGGATCGCTTTGCTTTCAGCAGATGTTCATTAGACCCTGTAAGCTCTTCTATTCCAGTGAGGGCTGAAACTTTGCCCATCCAGACCAGATAATAAAAGTTTTTGATTATATGAGCTTTCATCTCAGCAAATGAAGGGCCCTCACTTGGATTATGGCAGCTATCTTGCTGTAGGATCATCTGCTGGAAATCATGATCTGCACAGATGCCAGCATGACAGCCTGGAGTACCCACCTCCTGTCCTTATTTCAAGAAGTGAGTGAAGTTTGACTCTTTCACACATTATTTTCCTAGAGTTGAAGGCCATAGCAAATGTGTTTGTATTGTCCCAGGAGGTATTCAGAAAGGATGTTTTCATTTTGTCTGACAAATCAACTGTCAGTAGTTACATTAGAAGGCAAAACAAACAAGTTCCTCAAATGTCTGCCTTGTGGTTTGGGATTTTCTTAAATTGTGACGTGATCAGCAGCTACACTTTAAGTCTGCCATATTCTAGGCAGTCTCATTGACCTAGCAGACTTACTATCCTGACAGAGTCACTTATCAGGCTTAAGTTGAATCTGTGCCTGTTGTAGACAACCTGTCATGGACCTGTTTATGAAAGCTTAAAAGGGGAATGCATAGTTTTTCTGATTGGTTTGAATGGAGACATAAAAGTCTCGTTATCACAAATGGCTAACTTCTTTTGATGGTTCTTTTGAAGCTTCAGTCACAATCGTGGACTAATTTCAAGATTGTTTCATTGTAGTTGAAGGGAAGATATAGGCAGGAAGAAAGACTTTTCCAGCCTTTTTGCAAATTTCAGTTTGTCTGCAGTTAAATTCTTTTGAAATGTGCATATTCACTTCATTAATAAATAACAATTGACAGGATTTATCACAATTGCCTTAATCCAAGGGAGACCATTCTTGTCAAGATTTTAAAGTAGTTGACTTTTAGTACTATTGCTGCAAGTAAAGTCAAAATTTATGATGAATGTCTATTTATCTCACCAGACTCAAAGCCAGGTGAGCTTATATTATAGACCTGCCTCTGTCGATCATCCATCCATCAGTACTTGTTTGTGAACACTATGGAGGCTTCATTTCTGACCAGATTTTGATCAGATTTGCAAATTTTTATCATCAAAACCTTGGACGGGTTAGTTATGAGCGACACCCATGTATAATAATGAGATGATCTTCAATCTGATTGGATAAAGATGTGACTGCTGTAAAGGTCATATTTCTAATCACATGCTTATCAGATTTTGTATATAAACATAATATGTATGTTCAAGATTTCTTATGTGCTTCATTATGAGTGACATTCTTGTATATTAATGAGGTGATCTTGCATCAGATTTGCTGAGACTGTGAAAACTCTAGAAGTCATATTTCTGATTAGATTGGAAGTTATCCTGAATACCTTTGATGAGTTCAGTTATGGCTAAAATCCAAACATAATGGAGAGTGTGGTATACCGTGTAACAACTATGTGCTCTAAAGCCCCCCAAAATATGGGTATAGGATGTACATCCAATGTACAATGAAAGGGTAATTATTTTGGAAGAAACATACAGTAATTTAATCCAATGATTGATTTTGTTTTAGAATTTATGTACTAAATGTTTTGGTGAGTCTTATACAGTTGGGGTACTTTATTTCATGCTTTCTAATCAGCACATGTAGTTCAGAAGAACTTTTGCATTGTATTGTATTATCATGTCAATACTTCAGACCAGTAGTGCGCTCAGTACTTACACTTTTTGTTGCCTGGCAGTCAGCAGATTTGGAAAGCATGACAATCCAGAGGCAGCGCAAGGAGATACAGTTCTTGGTGACAGAGCTGAAGGATCGTGATCGAGAGCTGAATGATATAATGGAGTCCCACCAACAGCAGCTACTTGCTTGGGAACAGGACCGTCAAAGATTGGTGCAATTGGAACAGACATGTTCACAGCATAAAGGTAAATAAAGCAGTTAAGTCAGTAAAAGTCATCAAAAAGACAGCAAGACTGGCAACTTAAACTTGAATATGAATGGTAGGCATTGTCCTAAGTCCACATACTTTTCGACCAGTTTCTTTTCCTTGACCCCATCAATGAATAGACTCCATTGTACTAGAGTGAGACATCCTTCACCCATTGTCTTCTCTGATCCAGTTCACCTTTATGTAATAGTTTTGCTCTGCCCTGAGTCCATCTATTTTTTCTCAGTAATCACTAATTTTGTTTAAATTTCACTGCGTCATTAATAGTCTTTCAGATCCTACTTTCTTTTGCTGTGTCCTTTGACAATGCCTCTAAGACTTGATTCGTATCATTACAAAATGCAATCAGAATTTTGTCATTCCTCGCAAATTTCCTGTCCTTGCTATCTTTGCTTTTCTTTTCTTTGGAATTTTACAAAATATTCATGGAGATTGTAGTAAATTCTGTGAGAGCTGAATTTTTCTGCAGATCATCTATGGGCATGGATTTTGAAATTCAAACAAATAGCCTTTGGTTTCACTTTTATCTTAGGATAGTATGTTGTTGATTGTGGAATATGCACATACAGATCATGAAACAGTCATTATGCAAATGAAAAGAAACAGAATGCAGTCAAAATGGAGAACAGTTGAATATAAAATGCAGAATGAATGCAAACGATAAATGCAATTGGGAGAAAGCAGAGATTGCAAAATGCAGAACAAATGCAGTAAAATGAAATCAGAGTGCAACATGCAGATGGATGCATCCAGAAGAAAGCAGAGAGTGCAACATGCTGAATGAATGCAATCAGAAGAAAGCATAGATAGCAACATGCAGAATGTATAGCATTGAATGATAAAATGAAAACAAAATAACTCTGGATGCATTTCATGAATGAATTTTGAACACAAGTTTACATGAATTTTAGGCTGCCACTAATTTTTCACTGTCAGATGCCCTTGTGCTTGTCAGACCAAGAACAGATTCTTAATTCTGATGATAGCTTAAATGCAGTGGTAAGTGGAATGCAAATGAAATGTAGAATAAATATAAATCACAATGAAATGCTGGTTTGGTAAAAGAACCTTTTTCAAGGCTTTTGCTGCATTTGAGCTATAGGTTTATTCAAACATGCAAATTCTTATACACACACTTGCAAGGCATGGTTGTTTGGTTTTAAATATCTCCTGGAAAAATCTTTGGATAAGAAACCAGAAGTGAGACTGTAAGATTGTTCAGAATTAAGTGAGATCACAGGTGTTGATGCTCCATTTCTGTGAAACTGGACCATATCAGTAGGACTAGTTCAACCATTGCCAAAATGCAAGAGACAAGTTAAAGCCCATCAACCATGGATAGAAAATTTTGTTTCTGACTCTGTGGTACAGGAGGAGTAGGACCCTAAACTGTGCAGGTCTGCATAGGGCAGGCCATGGCTCAGTAATTAAGTCTGATGTGTGAAATTCACTATGTACATATAGTAGCTGCTTGGTTTTTGCTGATGTTGAGAAAAGTCAAATTGTTGAATGGACAAAGACCAGGCTTAAACAAGTGCTCTGTACTGAATGTTAAATGTGCTGATTTCTGGTAATGTGCTACAATACCAGCTTCTAACTATCAGATAATTGATTTCCATATATTTTGAATACTGACATGTCTTTAAGCACTTTTAAAGTGTCTACTGAATTATTTGTCATGAATCAAAAATGTACAAAAAATAATCCTTCTTTATGCGTTGGTGTTTGATTGGGAAATACCATTCTTAGGTTAGAATTTTGTCTTAAAAACTCTACAAGCTGCCTGTCTTGGTGCACAATTCTAAACCTGAGGGGAAGTTTCATATTCTACACCAAGGCATATTCAGGGTTCTGTTAATCCAGTACTGAAGGACCCGTCTCTGTCTTACCTGGGTCGCTCATCTAAAAGACCTGCACAAGTCTTACATGGCTCTTGCTTCTGTAAGATTTGTCTCAGTCTTGCATGGGCCCCTCATTCAAAGTACCTGTCTCACTCTTACATGGTTCCCTCTTTTAAAGGGACTCTCAGTATTACATGGGCCCCTCTTCCAAAGGGCCTGATGATTTTTGCTGTTGTTATAGAATTATTTGCATTGGAAATTTGTGGTTTTGTCATGAGTGGCAATTTGTTGCAACCTTAAATTTGTGGATTGGAGAATGGGTTCAATTCTTTTCTTAAAACTATCAGAGTTCCTTCAGTCATTAAATTAATGATTTGTAGAACCCTGAAATCCACAAAATTTGGTACTGCATGAAATTTGCTACTTGATAAAATTTGTGACTTCACTGTACTACATAAAAACATATTCAAATGAAAGTGATTTTTTTCTTGAGGCAAGTGCTTCTTCAGAATCCATGTGCCCATTTGCCATGTGTGGTAGAATTTTCTGGACCATTGCATAGCATTCATTATGTCTGAGACCAGTTGGAACTTGCACTGTTATTAAGACTGACAAAAAATGTATCCCAAGATAAGAATAATTACATAAAAGGTTATACCATGTCATAGAAAAACTGTCCCAAGATAAGAATAATTACATAGAAAATGTATCCCAAGATAAGGACAATTACATAAAAGGTTATACCATGTCATAGAAAAATAGTCCCAAGATAAGAATAATTATATAGAAAATGTAACCCAAGAAAACAATAATTAGGTAAAAGGTTATACCATGTCATAGAAAAAATGTATCCCAAGATAAGGATAATTACAAGGTAATACCATGTCAGAAAAAATGTATCCCATGATGAGGTTAATTACGTAGAAAATGATACCATGTCTTAGAAAAAAAATGCGTTCATAGATAATGATAATTACATAGAAAATGGTACCATATCATAGAATATCCATATAATTATTTCATCTGAATTATTTCAAAATCTGCAGAGTTTTACATGTGTTGAAGATCGTAATATATTCATATCACTTTAAACATCATGAAAAGTTTAAGTTGTTGAGTGAACTTTTCTGCTGTATTATTTAAGATTGTAACTGCAGTTTAGAAAGATAGTAAAATCAGTTAACATCAGGGGATCAGTTTATTACACTTACATATAGTTTGATACATTCAGCTCTCTTATTTGTTTTCTCTTACAGAGATACTGTATCTGTATAGTAGATTGGTATTTGGATCTTTCTTATTTATTAAATTTACACAATAGCATAATAATGCTTTCATAACAATAATTTAATGCTGTCATCTCCATTTGTGTGTTAAAATTGATTTTGTCAGTCAGCATCATTAAATGTACGTGTTCAAGTTGCTTCTTAATATTTTGTGTTACAGAGGAACTGGAAGTAAAAGCACATCATATGAAACAACTTGTTGAGCAGGTAAAACAACTGAAAACCAGTCAGACATCTCATACTCAAGCACTGGAGTCCACACAGGAAAAAGTTTTGAACCTCAGTAAGGCAAACTCAGTGCAAAGCCAGAAGATACAGGAATTAGAGGCAAGTAATGAGGGCAAGAGGTGCCTGTCTGTAGTGGCAAGAGTTGACTATCTGTTGTTTTGCTTTGGGGGTTTTGGAGCACAACTGAAAAAGGAAAAGGCATGTTGCAAAATTGTTTGTCTTTTTGCTCACAATATAGATAACATTAACATAAACCTACGTCTTTTTCCTACTTGATTAATATTTGTTACCTGAAACAAACAGCTGTTGAAAATGACTGATCCCGTATGTTCAGGAAATGAGCTTGAAAAAGCAGTCAATTAGCTAACTTTACCTGTTCTTGAAATACACAATTTTCACAGTTCAGATATTAATGTTTTCTGAAACTGGCCTTATGAAATTATAAAATTTTAAAAACCTGTAAGAACTTATTGTCTCTTTTGTATAGTCTACCTTTGCTGTTCAAAACATGACAATGTACAGATAGCAGTTGTATGAGATATGCACATCAGAAGTTAGATGCACCTGTGTATTCTCAAACACAGTTCAGCACTATCAATAAGATATAAAAAATAAGAAAACAATACAGGTTCTCTAAACATCAATGGTAATTCTTTTTCCTTTTTTTTTTATATAAACTCTTATGGCAGAGTGTATTATTGTAAAATCTTAGTCCATTTCATCTATCCATCTGTTTCATTTTTCTTTAAACTTAGTAACTCAGGTTCTCACCATGTACCATTTCCAAACTTTGTGGATGCTTGCACTTGGGCTAAAGATGAATCAATTTATAGTCAAAAGGCCCAACGTTAAGGTGAATTACTCATATCATTAGTTCTTCACTTTAGACCTGGAACAAACTTTGTAGTTGCAGGGACAATCAATTATTTCTTCACCCACTTGTCCTGGACAAGTGGTATCAAAAAATTCACTTGTCACACCTACAATTCACTTGTCCCAAAATTTCACTTTCTTGCCTAGCATTAATGAGATGAGATGTATACATTTTAATCCATAGAAAACAAAAGAAATACTGTACAACAGATTTATTTCTTCAAAGGCTCAATGTTTTATTTCATGGTATCTTATATACACTATAGTTTGCTCCAAAAAGGTAGCACCCATACATCAATCAGCAGGAATGAAATGAATTTACTAGAATTCAGATTTTCTCTAACTTTTTCTCGCAAGACTTTCTCAATTGACAGAGCAAAGAGTCTCTTTCCCAGAGTCAATTTTTATAATTAGCACCAAGTTTAATACTGTTCCTCATCTGAAGCACACCCAGCATTTCTGTTTCAGAAATTGGGCTAGGGTGTAGGTTGTGTTAAAATGAGTTCTCATTTTATTTTATTTTTTTCATTTCATTGTCATTTCTTTTAACATGGCCTTTTCTTTGTGGAGTGTCAGCAACTCCAGCTTCAGGGATTAAATCCTAAATTTGTGAGCAGTTTCATTGACAAACACACTGTTGAATATTGGCCCATACCAGTTTGCTATGTTGTTTACAATTGCTGTAAAACATCTTTCCTTCCAAGTCATTAAATTCAGGCCATGGATAAGTAACATTTTAAATTTTCTGCCCAATGTGATCAAAATTTCTTTGTGTTGTAGTTTTGTTATAATTTAAATGTTTTGCTGCTACAGAGTCTGGCTTATTTGTCTTAGAAGAAATAGATATCTCAGACTGAGTGGCAGCCTTACATTTTATCCCTCTACTTTTACATGAATGTTCTTTAAATCCTCCTTATGACCATCCTTGAAAAATTCATTTTATCCAAAATAGAAAATATCACCTCATTTGACAACTACTTCTACTAAAGTGATTGAAATAGCCATTTTGTTCTTTAAATGGAAACACCAGCAACTCCATAATTACAGTAATCAATTCACTTCAAATGCAATATCTTGTATTGAAATTAATCCTCTGTATGATCAGTTACAAATATTGAAGACTCGTAATTGAATCAGTTCATAAAGGTAATGGACACAATATGTCAGCCAAGTGCCTTTAAGTAATTTCATTGCATGGACTTCGTGATTGAAATCAAAATGTGAAACAAAAGGTCATTGAAAACACTGCTAGTTATAATACAAAATTTGTTTTGTCTGAAGTGTTTTGATTGGTAGATAATTTAATCACTTAGTCCAGTATGCATTCAAGCAGTAATAGAACTTGCACACCTGGGACAGATATCAGTGGCCACTTATTGTAGTATCACAGGACATGGATGAATAAATGAAGAGAGGTTAGATTAAAGCATTCAGAATACCCAGAGAGTATGAATAGTCAGATGAAGGTAGATAAAGTGATTAAAGTATGAATATTAGTGCTTGCCCAACTTGTTTTGAAATAAGAAAAAAGCACATGAGAATGAATAACACTTAGGAAAACTTTACCTTTCCTACATTGAAAATAAATAATGTGGGAAGTCACATGATGCGAGCGATTTAATTAGCCCTGGGTTGGCTTTCCCTTGAAGTAAGGAAGCAGCGTTTTAGATTTTGGAGTCATTGGGTTAAAGTCACTGTGACTGTAAGAAGAAAACTGATTTCTGCACAATAACTTTAGTTCTCTGTCACATACAGTGGGACCCCGCTATAACACGGTAGTTGGGAGCCATGGAACCCGACCGTGTTATGAACCGAACCATGTTATAAGCAACCATGTACAGTACCAACAAATCTGCAGGGTTAGCGGGGTGGGTGGGGGAGGTAATGAAGACGGGTGCAGAAACATGTGCTTATTGGCATAACTACCATTTTAAATCAATGTATATTAAATGAGAAAACACCTGCAGTGACAACAGAGATTGCATATATAATATATTTCTTTATTCGTAGAACCACGCGTTGGTACATACATGTGTATAGTTTATATATGCATATCTAATCTATAGCATAAATAGAGCATCAACACCGTGTACTCACCCGTGAATCGAATCACATACAAGTATTTCCATCGAAAATATCCGCACACAGATTTAAAATATTCAATAATTTTGTCACAGATCATTATGTGACTGAATTCAATGGAAAAATAAATAGGAAATATTACGTACCGAATGATGGAACAGTACGTTCGAAGGTTAAAAAACGGTGTCTGTATAAATTTCATACTGCTAAATTTTCTCATCCGTGAATTGTAATTCTTTATTATTGTTTGAAAAACTCAGTGATTTTCAGCTACTGTCACGTTTGCTCTTCGCAAAGTCAATCATATTTCTTAACTGAAGAATTCAAACATAGTCAATATCTTGCGTCTCCATCCATCTCAAAGCCCACTCTAAATTTTTGACTGCTTCTGTTGCTGATGGTGGATTATCCTCAGGTGTGGTGTCCTCAGTGTCATCAGAAGCATCACCATTGTCATCATCACCATTGGTGTTATTGAACATAATATTTTGAACAATTTCTGCATCTGAAACGTGATCTGCAACTGGGCAGTCATTATCGAAATTGACCCATTCATTAACACGGATCACGTGACTGCATCTTTTCATTAAGAGTAAAAGCTTTACGTTTCCGTTTCCCATTTTCCATTCAAAATGTCCACTAACTAACACTTTACACCTATTAGTTTAAAAGACTACAGCAAGAATAATTGTCAGTCAACAATGGGGGTATATTTGTAGGAAGTGGACAACATTATTCACTGGTCTACTGATTGCATAAAACAACACCGCCAAGCCACGTGCACATGATGGCGGCTTTCATTTCTTTGATGTTTTATAAATCGTTGCCCCATAATTTGAACAAGTTCAGCTCGGCAATTGACTTTGATGATGAGCAATGTACTTAAATTAATTGATCTATATATTCAGGTGAGAATCTTTTATCAACCACCGCATTGTTTGTTGCTTTGTTGTGTAGTCAGTTTAGAGAACATATGTCGGATATTGTTTGAGCAACGACTGTATACGGAATGCATTGACGACAAACACAAAGTAGACTTGATGGCTTCATTGCTCATGGATCAGTAATAATAAGATTAACACTTACGAGCTGTCATTTTTCAACAATAAACAAAAATCAAAGTTCTCAAAAGGCCCAGCCATTGGTTCAGAAACTCGTATTTCCGATGTTTATTTTGGCACAAAACTGTAAGAAATTGGTTAAGTTAAAAAATTGTAGGAGCCACGCCACGATTGTTTTATATTCGAATCCATACGCGATTACCTCCCCAAAGAAGAAATGTTTTGCGTGTATGAGAATAATACATGTATATGATATTTCAGGAACCACGCCACAATCGTCTTATATTCGAATTTATATGCAATCTCTTCTCCAAAATGATAATAAAGCTTTTTACATATTTTATTTTTCGTACTTATAAGAATTTTTTTTTACAAGGTAATAAGGTAAATGAAATTTCGGGAGCCATGCCACGACCGTGTTATATCCGAATTCATGTTATAACGGAGCGTGCTATAGCGGGGTCCCACTGTACCTTGACAGATCTTTGTGGATGGCTCGTACATAGAGTAAGGTAAAAGTGTGTAGATTTTGTGGTCAAAGGTTTGATTCTCAGCCTTGTACCTTTACTGGTGTTTGCAGATGACTTACACACTCGGTCAGAAAGAAGTATTTTTGTTTCGCTTTTTTGGTCAAACTTCAAAGGTGAATGTTACTGTGACTGAAAGAAGAAAAATGCCTTTTGCATGGTAACTTTAGTTACAGACTACGTACCTTGACTACATACCTGTCCAAAGTTTGGGGAGGGCTTGCATGGAAGAGGCCAAGTGATTGTTTTGGTCAAAAGTCAAGGCCATTGTGACTCAAAGAAAAATGGGATTTCGCAGAATAACTTTTGCTATAGAGTAGGTTTCTTGACCAAACTTAATGGATTTTGCAGAATCCATGTAGGCATAGAACTTGAGGCAAGACATGAAGTGGGACGTCCAGATTTGCCAATCTATATAGACAGGAGATTTTATGCTCCAGCACAACGTTGGTAGCTGTATATGTTGCTATATCTAAATATATTATGTGTATTATTTTCTTAACAGGTCATTTAGTTAATGACATTTTCAATACTTATATCCTGTGATCATGGTTTGTACTTTAAAGATAAGTCGTGTATCAATTATGTTGATTCATTCATAAATTTCCAATTTTGATTTGTTCTGTAGTTTAGGTAAACAGCACATGTTCCGAAAAGGACATGAGTTCTAGTGAGAGGCCATCAAACCTAATTCTTGATTAGCTGGTGTAACCCACATGATCCTCTTTACTGATCTAGTGATTTTGAAGCACCAAGATGATTCATTCAAGCCTTTTATTGCATTCTCTCTATTGCGTTTTAGATATTTAATAGCTGTCACAGAAAAACTGTGAATCCATTTAAGGACATTTTGATTTATATCTGTTATGGAAGTACTGTGAATTCATATAAATAATTTGGGGATTTTAGCATAGGGATTCTTCTGTATTGTCGATACATCATTACAATAGGCCCTCATTAGGAATACCTTTGGAACTCATTCAGATTACTCGATAGTTTTGGGAACTGATAGAACATTTAGGACTTTAGAATTTCATTCATCATGCTGTAGGTTATTTTTAATTCTGTCGCTTTATATTTTAGGGAAATATATGATATTTTCAATTATACAAAAACTTGTTGGTTTAGCTCTTTCTTGTTACTTTCTAAGACCATAGAGTCCTAACAACACTATTACCATTATTCTTCTGTCCTTCCATCACACTCTGGTCAAGATTTGTGTTTAGGTCATGGTGGTTCGTTGATGTTCCATGAACACACTACTTTTTTTGGAAATGTCACATGGTAGATGTAAAATTTGGTTGACAGCTGCATGGAAAGTGCGGTTAGCTTCTATTGACATAAAAATAAGCTAACAGACAAGGGAGGTAATTTGAAAAAAAGTGCAACAAGTTTCATTCTGTAAAGAGTTCACTGTTGAAGGTAAATTTTCACAGGAGCTTTTGGGGTTGAGTTTGGGTTTAAATCTTTGTGCACCCTGAAATAATTGCAGAAGGATTCGCAACTGTCTGATCAGTAATGGTGACTATATTGTTGTTTCGATAGGTAAATAGTCAGTGCTTTTAGAGTTTAATTGCAGTTAAGACAAGAGTTCCAGACTCAAAAATCAAAACTGTTCTGTACAATATACGTGCAAGAAACTCATCAGTAACAGAGAACCAGTCAGTATCTAGAGAAAGTAAATTATCTTTGAATAGTTGTAATTCTGTTTTATTACATGCTGTTGATTCAGAATTCTTTTAATATTATGAGTGTACAAATATAATATCATAACATTTTTTTATGTAATGATGATCACATTGTGTTTGAATAAAGTAGGAACTAGCTGTAACTGGTTTAAGTTGAAAAAGTAAGTAAATTTCTAAAGATAAAAATATCAGATACTTTTTGAGGAGGAATTGAAAAGCATACATTTTTAAAATTAAGATGTTGCAAATGTCTGAACGATATTGTAAATACTTGCTACATGCCAATGGAAGGTAACACCTGACACCTGATGAGTAGATTCCCATTTGTTAGTGTTGTCTAGCCTTTGAATTTTAGGTATATTCAGGTTTAATATTGCTTATACTTGCATGTATTAGGGGAATATTTCATAGAGTGGGGGGTTGTCCAACCAATTAATTCAGTATGTTTTCAAGCTATGTACCTGCTATGTATCAGCATAGAGATAGGTTTTCTTTTGACTATTTGCCAGGAAGAAAACCACGCTTTGAATGTCTCTCTCAAGGATGCCTGTACTACAGTTGGCAGACTTCAGGCACGGGAAGAAGAGTTATCCACACTTCAGAAACTCAAGGTGACTTGGAAATTTTACATTAGGCTGGTGTTTCAGTTTGTCCAAGGGGTCTGAGTAGTACAGTCATTACATACTAAACTTTTCCCATTTCAGCCCCTAGTTGTGGCTTGAGCTGGGGAAGGTGTTTGCCAATCCAACATCCTTTTTGTCCCATCTGTATAAGCATGGTGATGCATAAGTATCACTTTTATGATGGTTGCAGCATGGTCATCAAAGTTAAAGATTTGTGTCTAGGTGACTAAAACTACGATATTACTAGGTGGTGGTAGATTTACAAGAATGCAAGACACTAGGTTAGACATTGATGGGTGTGGGGTAGATATACTATTTCATGGATGCTAGAAAGACACTAGGTTAGACATTGTTGGGTGTGGGATATATATATATATATATATATATATATATATATATATATATATATATATATATATATATATGCTAAT
>JAECUM010043921.1:0-27826 GCA_016617855.1 Megalonaias nervosa
AGTAGCTTCTCGTGGTCGATGGTTCTTTCCGGGGTTTTTCCGGGTTCTTCCTCCACCATTAATACTGGCCGCCATGTATAGCATATTGTGTGCTGAAAAATGGCGTTAAACCCTACAACAACAACAACAACAACAACAACAAAGTCTTTACTAGTTAGTGCCTCTGCATTTCAATTCAAGATTTCTTCCTGAACGCCTAAAGCATACTTTTAAAAAATAAATAGCTATTTTTTGAAACCAATATTGTCTTTTATTTTCTTTATTATAGACATTTCAATCACTGTTACTGTTCAACCTCGGCTTTTATTCACTGACGAAATAGGCACAGACAGGCAAATTAATAAAAAGCCAAAAGTAGTGCTTAGTTGTCATTTGAATGGAAACATGGCAGATGACCTCCACTATACAGTATCTTGGTAAGCTTTGTATACATTTATAAGTATATTCGCTTGTGATTTTGTGAACATGGCAGTTCTTTATAACTTTCTGTTTCTTTCTGTATAGTCTCTTAACAGTAATGTCACAATCTCACATTTTAAAATAATTTTGATATGTTCAGCACTTTATTATTAACAGCCACTGTACGTTAATCGAACTGTTTTAGTGTTGAGTTCCTTGATTATAACCTGTTAGGTAGAGCATTTCATTCTGTACATTGTTAAAATATTAAATTCGTTCTTTTAAAACTGTGTCTCTAATAGTTCTGTTAAACTTTATAATATGGCGATATTAATAAAACAGAGAACGACTTTTATCAAGATATGTATGGTCAACATCCTAAATATCGCGATACATGATATAAGATCCTAAATATACTTTATTAGGGACAGTTTTTAAATATTCTTTCAACCGGCTACCAATTCTATAAATTGTAAAGCTTTTTCCTTAAGAGATATTTTCTACAACAGATTTCTAATATTGTTTGTTTTAATCGCAGAGGACGCTTTTAATATAATTAGTTATTATACTAATTTAAACATTTATTTTATTTGCCATGTATCATATCATCCTTCCGTTCAATAATTTTATCTGATGCTTTATCAATTTCAACGATTTGTTTATCCACGAACTGAGTTTTTTTCCTCTCAAGGGAGATAAACCAGTTACCGAAAAGACCTATATATCAGCATATCATTTCTTAATTCAAGGACACTACTATTACAATATCTTTAAACCCCATCTCAAAACTCATAGTACAAATTTATAAACGTGTGGGTCCTATTGTTAATTGTAAAACCACACAAAGTTTATCGAAATAGATAGCAACAAATCATTGTGACACTCGTGCCCTGACTTAGAACTGATAAATTCCCTGTCACATACTAACAGCCATCTTCGCTAGCCAAGGTTCCGATATGTTAATCCTATCTACACCTTGGCTGATCAAGCAGATGTTTCCGTGCTTCGGGTCTGAGAATTTCACTGGATGCTGCAAGCCATCGTATCCAATCAAACACAAGTCGTTCAAATTTTAACACTGTTCCTACATGATCGAGACAAGTGGAGCACATAACTTAAATGGAATCATTAATAAGTAAATACACCAGTAAAAGCGTGTCTCTGGTACGTAATCATACTTTCGATGTTAAACGTACAAAATATTCTTTTGAAACGAATTGCATTCAAAATTTTCGGCCGATATACAACGTACCGCTGTTACACGCTATTGGTAAGTTGGCGTTGCATACTAAGGGAGGCAACTCATGAAATCCAACAGATGTTGCTAGGACAAAGCACTAATGTATCTGTTCCATCCTACAAAGTGTAGATAGGGTTAACATACATTACTTGCATTTAAGTCTTTGCAATAATATAACCTCAGTGCAGCCGGGATTTCAATGACGCATGGCTGAAATAAAGTTATTTTGACAGACCAACGATGTGCACTTGATGAAATATTCAAACAGCTTACAGTCGCTCCTAATAAATTCCCATGAGCATGACAGTTTTGATATTTCTCCAATATATCTAAATTAAATTAACTCGTTCTAAAATAATTTACTTTAATATATGCTTTCAAACTGTTCTTTGTGTGATAGGTCGTATATATATATATATATATATATATATATATATATATATATATATATATATATATATATATATATATATATATATATATATATATATGTGTGTGTGTGTGTGTGTGTGTGTGTGTGTGTGTGTGTGTGTGTGTGATTTTAAGTTCTATTAAATTCAGACAGCTATAGGCTAATTGTGAAGATTTTCAAAACCTTGAACAATCCATTTGATTTTGCATAGCATCGATGTGCATTCCGAGTCTATGCACCTTTCTACAATCAAACCTTATAGTGTGCGTTACAAATCATCAAAGTCTGCAAAGTCTTCACGCGGATACAATAATTTATTTTGAAGGCCCAGGAAACAGCGCAGTGAGCATCGACTGCAGACACTGAGAATTCCTGTGTGCACTTGATTTCCTCCGTCTCACATGTGTGGCCTCTCGATAATCTCCTATCTTGTTTAGGAATATGTAGTAGGTTGTACATATAGAAATGTCTTCACGTCTTGAACGCATATTAAAGGTTGTTGTGTGATCTGCTCATCATTTAACCTCACCTTTAGAAAGAGCTTAGATATAAAAGGTTATTCTTCATATGTACAATTCAACTCGGTCAAGCGCATTGAGAATATATTGATTTAGTGATGATATATGTGCGTATGAGATTGAAAAAAAAAAGAAAAACGGACACGATTCCATTATTGCTACGGCTCCTTACCTGGCATATACACATTTTGATCTGGCCCTGAAATTTCGTACAATAGAAAGGTTCAGAAGAGCAGATAAAAGAAACGTTAAAAGCATTTAGTGCAGTTCCACGGTCTGGGCAATACTAATGCATAGGTACAAATATAAGTTCATACATGCATGCTGACTCGCTACATTTACTACATTGTATGAATTTCAGTGATGTCTTAAATGAGACCAGAAATAAAATATTTCATTTTATGTATGTAATTCTCTACACATTTTAATTCAGCTGTAATGTTTATAAATTCAATATCGTAGGCGGGTAGTGTTTATATTGCGCTGATGATACCACGATTCCGTAAATTGCTGAGTTTTTCCGAATTTTGATAAGACGACAGATCACGTGGTCCCGTGACGCATTACTAGCCAGTCCTCGAATACGAACAGAAACATTATGAGCGAGACAGACAGGAGAAGACCAGATTTGGGTTGCATATTCAAAAGTTGAATCTACTTCCCAGATATGATCATTACTATATCTGTTGAACTGTGTGTTAACACTGTGTATAAGACCTGAAAGCATAAAAGTACAACAGTAAGAAGGTGCTCATATTTCATATTTTGGAATTTAAAAAAGCAATGTAATTTTAAAATAAATACTTATACATTGTGTGCTGTGCAAACATGTGATAAGGATTAAGTGATGGTGCCCAATGCAAAAATTAAAAATTTACCACAATACAATAAACTTATTTAAGAAGGATGAGATTCAATCGTATTATATGTAAATGACATATTCATTACCTACCCCCAACACACACACACACACACACACACACACACACACCACCCAAGGACTAATATTTTGAAAATACACATCCAACACTGAAACAATGAGATAATACTGAATTCTGGGCGAAGAGACTAGAACAGGAACCGACTTATGTGTGAAACAATATTCATTGCCTCGGAGGTGTAAAACTCACTGAGAACGGGTTTCATCAGTCGTAACGTAAGCATTAGTGTTTCAAACAAAAACACAAATAAATATGCAAAGCAGAAACCATAAGTAATTAATTTAAACATAAAGAAGCTTCCTTCGTATGAGTCAATTACAGTGTATTTTGCATGCAGGTTACAGTTAGCGTATTGACAGATCTGATAATATATACATGTCTAGTATAACAGTTGATGTACTGTACTGGTCAGTGCTCATTTTTTTCTTTTTTTAGACACAGGCCCCGGGCTGGTGACTTAAATGAACTCACAAGCCCTGACTGAAATTCCAGAAGCCCGGACAGTTCATAACTGTCAACTATCAAGCCGGGAGAAAAACCTCCCGATTTGGGGGGTATTTCCACACCTACCTCCCTATCTAATAATATCTCCCGATTTTTCGCAGAGAACTCAAGATTATTACATTATGTCTGTCAATTTTCATTTCTCAGGAGAAAAAAACCCGTACATAAATAGATATAACGTATGCAATCCACAGATTCCATATTGTATCACTTGTGAATATTATAGTGATGAAATAAGTGGCGGATTTAGGCATAAGCTAAGCAAGCTACAAGTTAGGGCCTCACAGTCTAAAGGGGCCTCTCAAATTTATGTTATATCAAATAGCACCCCTACAGCTTCCCATAGCTTAGGGCCTCGCTATGTCTAAATCCGGCACTGAACGAAATAATTATCACAAGACAGTTCTTTTCTTCAGTAAATAGAATGTTAAGATTAAACAATATTCACGTAAATTTCAGATTTTTTAAACAACTACAAAAGTACTATGGTAAAAAAATTAAAAAAATAAAATTGTCACCAATTAGGTTAAATTTGATGAATGATTACTGTGAATGCTGTGTAATTTTCTCTGCAAACAAAATCGCATTTCCGCCAAAGAAACTCGGCCAGTTAACACCTGACATTCCCGTACCGTTTATGTAAAGTTTAATTACCATGATTAAATTAAAAGAAGGAATAAAACAAAATATACCATGCAGTATATGTGCCCCCACAAAACTAATTCAGAATAAATATTTTTATTCAGTAAACAGTGGTACATGCCTTAAGACTTAAACCTAAGAACATAAGGTGGGACATAAAACTTGGAAAATACAGTTGCCACATGTACGGTAACTTATGACTGCAGATTTGAACTGTCAAATGAAGTCCTAGGCGTCGTAAAGTTACACAAAATAGGGCATCGTTTATTTGCCAATCAGTTGCTGGTGCTTACATACACACACTGTCGAATTTCGTTTCTTTGAAGTATGTCCGAAGGGCAGTCCTTTTCACAAGATAAGGATTAACAAGGATAAAGATTAACTGTTAATTAGTCACACTGGCTTTATTGCTTGTGTAGGCCTACTTAAGTCAAAACTTCAGCTATTTTGCAGTTTAGCCACAGCTGACCAGAATATGAAAAAGGGGCTTGTCCTTGGGGATAATAAGGCGTACCGTAGGGAGAAATGTCGTGTCCCATGGGCGCTTGCACATTCGGGCAAGGGGATGGGGTCAATAGTCGCCTACCCCCAATTTTATTGTCAGCCAGTTAATGTGAAACTTTGATTTTATAACTGACCTCTTTTCTTTTCATCGCTGCTATTTAATCTGCCCAAGGGATAGTTTTATATCAGTTCCAATCATTACAGATTACCGTTTATACATACTACATGTAAAAGGCAAAAACTGAGAGGGTTTTGTTGTTTTTTTTTTAATTAATTTTTTCAAACATTTTGTTAAGATTACTGAAAATTGTGTTTTCTCGAAACACGACCATGTCAGGGGTTTAGAATCTTATTTTTAGCAAAGCTTCCATTTCATTAAAATCAGATCTCAATTTCACCTAGGACAGTCGTGATTTGATTTAGGTTGTGCCGTGTTATGGCATGTATGTCAACATCTTGAAAATACATTTACTCATTTCCTCAGGCAAACAATTTTTTTCCGACAAGCCCGACGGGCACCTCACTTTGAATACACGATGGACCCGAACTAAAATTAGAGGAGCCCCAGGTGTCGGGCTATCTAATTTTGTTTTAGTACTGATGGTATAGATAAAAGATCTGGGAATTGATTGTTGCATTTTGTGGTCACTTACTCGGCCTTTTGCCTATTTTCGTAACTCACACGTTTAATACTTTTCCCAGGATTTAAAATACTCAGCGGTATGTCTGGAACAGCGACAAAGTTTAGTGTAGACCTATCATGTACGTATCCTAGAGCAGCCATTTTTTTTTTCAGGATCCCTCTCGTAACACTCCATTGGAAAATGTAATGAGCACAGAGTGCTGTACGGTGTTGGTTTGAAATCGATACCTTTGCAATAATGTATCCATACTTTCTTTATGTCTTTAACTTTTGGAGAAAAAAATATGTCCACAGCCTTTTGTTAATTTGCCATTACACTTGTAAGCAACTCAAAAAGGCATTGTCTTTTACTTCAGCAACTGCCAGTCGGGATGCTTAGGTCGCTACTTTTACGTCACGTCACGAAAGTAACCAATTAGGGGCGGAAATTTTGCATACGATGTCACGGAAATTCAGCTCCTTGAAGATACGCCAATATTTAAATATTGGCATTACGGTCGCAGATGATACTTCAGAATAAGGTTTTCTTATAAAGTGCTTTATTATTATTCTATATTTCCATTGATTTCTTGTCTCCTTTAATGTATTACTTTCTTATGCAAAGCGTCCATCTCTTCATTGGAGCGTTTAGTTTAACCCTCAGTTTAATTTATCAGGTATGTCAACGACATTTGTCTTGTGAGTAAAGGACCAGTGCTACTCTCTAACATAGATGATACGAACCTGTTTGAGGATGAATTGATCGAAAGGGGCCACAAATTGAATATAAGCGTAAGTATTCTCGTCTGTCGAGGTTAGAACAAGATCCATAGTAAGTACTTATTGACAAGGCAAGACAGACACATTCATACAGACAGACATACATGCATGCATGGATGCACGCATGCACTCACGCATGCACGCGCGCGCACGCACGCACTCACATACATACATGCATACACACACATACATATATACATACATACATACATACACACACACATACACACACATACATACATACATACATACATACATACATACATATCCATTTACATGTTTGTTAGATTTATTAATTGTTAATTCGGATACTTGATTCCTAAGTGCACTAAATAATAGCAATACTCATTCATTGATGTATATATTTTCTTCGAGTCACTTATTCATTCATTACATTACCATGCGTATATCTTAGCTATTTCATGCAGACATTCAACTGTGTTGAATTGCGAAATAGTTTCGTCTCTGAGGTCAATTTGTTTGTGCTGTCTGTACTTTCGGATTAACATGTCCATGCAGTCTTCAAAATATTATATATCATATTTCCTGAAGAACATGCACAACCTTACAAATTTGAACTAGGTTATTATTAGTACGAATAAAGTTTAAAGCAAATAATGAACAATGTCATAAAGTATAATTATAGTGATTTTATTATAATATGTTCCCCCGAAGACCATTGCACTTGAAGATACCGTCTGTAATATCTTTGACATACATCTTTGACATAATGTGTGTAGCTTTTAGTTGATTCAGTGTAGATCTAAAATTGTGATTTCATGATTAAACTTTAACTTAACTTGGCTAATGAAAGCTGGAAAATAAAGATACATGTTTAAAATAAAATGCTAAATGTTTTTTCTTTAACATTATTTAAATATAATGAATTTCTTATGAAAGTTGGATGTTTTTTGTTTTAAAAATACTTTCTCTGCGAAAGTTAGGCACGAGAAGCACACAATTAAGATGATATACAAAATGGGAGAGGATACTTCTACTAAGTCTTGCTTGTCTTTCTGCAGATTTTACATTTGATGTTACGGCAGAAAGTATTACAAGAATATGGATTTCTATACAAATTTAATTGGCATCTTCAATATCAATTTCAAAACCAAAGTTTATGGCAGTGTTGTTGGAAACTTGCAAACACTATCGAATTGCATTGTCATATCACCATTTGGTTCTTATCGAGAAAGTGTAAAGTTACCTTCCCCCTCCCAAACAAACGCTACCGAAGTTTAGAAAATATATAACAATGTAAGTTATTTTCATATATTAAAATCTCATAAAACAATTTCCAACAATGCAAATATATGACAAAACCAACTCATATGTGTTGTCATTGTTGTTTTTGTTTGTTTTGTTTGTTTTATATTTTTCCTGAACTTGACAAAAATATTAAACTCTTTTCATCATTAACAAGTAGTTGGAAAAAGAAAGAAACAATGTACATTATTTTGAAGCCGATACCTCGAACAGCCGAGTTTGAACTGCAGGATATTATCAGTGGAATACGACTTCTTTCAGGGCTAGCGTCATAAAGTATCCCCAAAAATGGCAATTTGCATCAATGCAGTAAGCACAATATAAGTAGTATATATATATATATATAGATTCATATATTTAATTGTTAACAATTGCCTTGGCTTAGTTACTGTCGTTGCCAGATATATACTATACCCACAATTTGCATTGAATAAACTATAGTTTTAATTACTTCATACTTTTTTTCTTTGAAGATAAAATGCGTTGTCATCATTAATGGAGGGTCCTTTAAAAATAAAGCAGTATCAAGTCTCTAGTTTTGGCTGGGAATACGGGTAAATGCATATTTTATACTCCTTTGGATACAGTAGATGCTATTTTGAGGTATGCAGGACATCGTAAATCTATAACAATGTCACGTACTTTTAGAGACGTCAATTTTCAATTAAGTTAATCATCCAGACTATGTCGTCGCTGTTCGCTTCATCATTATTATTGTTATTATTATTTTCCTATACTGTCGATATTGTGAAACATTCTTGCTTAACAAAAAGCTTTAACTCTTGACGACAAATTATACAAAATTTGAAGGCAATTTTGATATAACTTAAAAATGAAAAATGATCTCTATTTTCCGCGTCTACATTTGTTATCCTGCAAAGTCCTTTGCCTGGTATCGTCTACTTCTTTAACAACAGTTCTGTTTTAAGTATGAAATAAATCTCCCAATGATTTGTCCCGTCCAACTTACGTAAGGGTATGATCATTGAGAATGATCACAATATACGACCGTACACAATGCTGATATAAAGAAACTAAAATATGCTAGATAATTGAAAACCGTGTAGTTGTTACACTTCATGAGTAACGGTACAAGTCAATGTGTGATGAAACTGTCAAAATTTGATATTCACTTGTTCAAGTTAATAATCTTTTGAGCTGATGATTTCTCAAAACTTTCAAAATAATTTTACGAGATTTGGGACATTACTTTACCAGTTAACGGTTACGCACAAGTTTCACTTTGTATGTGTCTTATGGCGGTATATATAACGGCGTATGTCGGATGCAATCGCTTGTATTTATTGCACAATCAAATCACAGCCTTCTTTTTTTAAAGTAATGCTATAATTTTGAGTAAGTTTTGTTTATCTAAACCCAGGTTTGATGATTGCGCTCAGTGTCCACGAACATCTGAAACATTCCTATTATATGATACTTTCTTTATGAAGGTGCTGAATCTAATAGTACAAATTGTACAAGGTAAAAAAGCTACAATCCAGCTTCAACCTACATTCCCCTTTGGATGTTCCTCGAAGGTTACCGACATAAACAAGCAGGCCCGATGCTTGATTTCAATTCATATATTTGACCCATATGACACCAACACGTGTGAAAGTAACAGCATATCGGTACAAGAAAGTCAACCATGTGGAATTGAAATCCCTGGTTTCTATTATCATCAATGGACAGAAGGCGCACGTTATGATAACGTGATTGATGTGATAATAACTACCAAGGACAAAACCGATTATTATCCTGGACGACAAATATTCATGTTAAAACTCCTGATTGTAGGCACAGGCATGAATGACATTATACATGGAAATTATCTCAGTGATATAACTGTAAGTACTTTTCAATCACGATTTAATCGTTTGTTCTAATTTTCCCTCACAAGTGTTTTGTTATTTCCTTTTTCCAGTTCTTGTTTTATTGTAATGTTTACCAAATTATCAAAAATGACCTGACATTAATAAATTATTTCAGCCTCTACCATTTTATATAGTATTAGTCTTACTCCGAAGTTGCCAGAGAACTTACGGGGAAAACATGTGTACACTGCTTAATCAGAGTGCTTTCACAAAGAAACATCTCATTCAATCCACGAAGGCATTGCCTGTCCAGAAATACGCAAGAATTAATTATTCATTATGATTTGTATATTCGTATGAAAATTTCAATATATTACATTTTTTCCAAAGAGCGATTCAATTGGTGGGAAAATCTCATATGAATTGCAATAATTATGTACTGTAGGTATGACATCTGCATTGATAGCGACGTAGAAGCGTTTGATTACACCGTTTAGTTGAAATGATATGAGACATTTTAGTTCAAACGTTTGCAGTAGGTCCAGTCAGGACACAACAACAAACTTTTCATTAGTGGTAATAAAACTGCTTGAACCAGTAAATATACTATATTTGATCTCCGCCTAAATAGATGTATGAACCTTTCTGTCTGATAAACTTCCTGTAAGGCATTTTCAAAAAGGTTACGTCACGTTGTGTATTCATATTTATCGTGTTGCACATTCTAGATCTCATTGACCTTAACGTGATGCCATATCTTTATCTTTATGACGTCAGCATCTGAAATTAGACACCTAATAACTTACATGTCACTCTGATTCAATGCCAATTTCAATGCTTTGCTCTATATTATGTAATACAATATTTGCAGAGTATCGGTTTGGTAAATATTATGTTTCGTGGACTAGTAGAATATATCAGTATGATGGCCTACAAGAGGGTTACACAGCTTCATATTCAAGTCATTAAAGATAAACTATTACATCGACAAGGAAAAATTAGCCCTCCTTTTTCAACGCTACATGTGTAGATCAACACTAGTCAGAACGTTGATACACAAATACACAGATAAATGAATGTCATTTTAATGCATTACTGTTATTGCTGTTTTTCAGGTTATGTCCATCTTGGTGACAGCATGGCAAGCAAAGATATGTTACGCATATGTAGATCCTCACATGAGATCATTTGATGGAAGGTTGGTAGCAATATGTTCGGCTTTATTCAATATTTGATTCCTGTTGCATGTAATCATTGTAGCTAACCTTGTACAAATGATATATGTTTAATACAATAATATATCCTCTTTCTCCCCTAAATGAGTTAAACATTATGCACTGAATGGCGAAAAAAAACCCCATAGAATGGAGAAAAAAAAATTGTGTTATTTCTACGTTTCGTCATGTAGATATACAACAACTAAGTAATTTTTTTATGTCTTTTCTTTCTCTTTTTTTTTTCTTTTGTGTCACTGAACTCATGTTTACTCTGGATTTCAGCAAAGCATATACATTGCCAAAGCTTACACTCTATCGCATGATTTTCAGCTTAAGGCGTGACCCACTGAAGCGCATGCAGAAAAGTCACTTCTCATAACATCCAGCAATGAATGTTTGTAGTTCATAATATATATCTTGTATGCATCGTGTTCCCGTGCATTGTTACAAAAATTGCCATATTTGTATATACAAAATGTTCAATAACCAACCATTTAATCAATGAAATATTGTGTTTTATTATTGTTTCCTATCTTCTCCATTTATACGCAAAATCCATTTTTGTTTGTTGTTTTTGGTACTTTTCTTTCTGTGAGCTATTAACTTCCAAACAATATTTTGGAGAAAGAATACTCTAGAGATATTACGAAAAATATTTTTTTTTAAAAAATCGCTGAATGTTTCATTGGTTTGTCCAATATCGATATTATGCCTTGATATAGCAGATTAGGGTTCCATTTTACCTTTGGAAGAAATAACAACACAATTACAATATTACATTGCAGATATTACGAGAATCAAAACCTGGGGGTCTTTTTCATGTACCGGCACAAATTACACAAGCAAGAGGTAAGTAGTATCTTAGGAAAATATGACCTTTCGCAGAGCACATACAGGAATTGATTTTGTGAATACCTCTATAGCAGGATTCAATTTATGTTCATTCTCTACTCATTTGGAACTACAGGTGCATTGAACGTTATAACCGATTCAGTGCAGAGCAGGATGGTATGGAGCATTTATACAGATAGTTATTCTTTCGCCCAAATATGTTCAACTTGTTTAGAAACATGAGTGATGTAACGAACAATAAAATAATATTCTCCACGTTATATAGGCTGTCAAAGGGGCTAAAACTAAATCAAGCATACGTCACGTTTGCTTTATTAACGCTCTAAAATGTTTTCACCAATAGATGAGTTGGTAGCTTATATATGAAAGATATTTGGCAGCTGTCTTGTTTTTCCATATTGTTATGGTAATATTAATATATATGTGCTGGGTTTATTTCTTATACTGATTTCTGGCAATAAAAACAATTGATTGACCTTTTACCCGATGACGTATTATATGTGTGCCATATCACTACATGACGTTTACTCTACAGCGATAATATGAGTCCGCAATAGTCGCATATGCTAACGCAATACGTGTACATATGGATTTGAAACCCGTACAGTTACTAACAATTCATGCAAATATACATAGTCTCTATGTCTTTCTTTGCGTACGTGTTTCGTTTTTTGACTTCAAGTTACATTATACTAATTAAGACTGCCAGCCAAAACTATGCTGACAAACATTTCAGGTTCAGATGAAGACAAAACAGTGCAATAGTGTCGCGACTTGCGCTTGTGCTGTGGCTGTCCGGGCAGGTGGCGATATATTTTTGATCGACCTGTGCAGAAGCCCAGAAATCATAAATCATGTTTCCTGCAAAGAGAACATACTGCTCGTCAGACAAATAAGTTCATATTGGTATCAGGTAACTACTTATACATACACTATTCAAGATTTATAAAATGCATGAATCGGAAATTTATATCCTAATAGATGGAGTACCGTTAATATACACTTAAAGTGAATTCGAAAAACTTATATTGTCTGATTTGAGAAAAGGTGATTTTCATGAATTAAGTAACATATGAAAATAGACTTATAAAGCTTATGAAAACTAGCAGCAGAGAGGGTGAACAGACCATCTTGGTTTCGCACATACTTTCGTCCCAACTATGAGAAATAAAACTGCTATTCTTTATACTTGTTCTCGTCAACTACACACAAACAACGATAACAACTTCGAGGTAGGACCCTCTCTGCTGCTAACAAATGTCTTGTGAATTTAACAAATGAACATATTATAATGAACAACTGCAAGTGGTTGTTAAAGACATCTGCAGTCTGCAATAAACGATGTCGTGGAGAATACTGCGCTTCTCATAATCGACTTGTGAAGAAATCTCCTGGTTTGCAAATCTGTATTGGATGTGGATTGGCATCACGGTCTGTTATTTGTGCAGCGTGTGGTGGTAACAAGTACAGCGCATTAATATATTATTATCGAAATCGGACTCCACAAGGGGGTTTCATTATGGATAATCCTCCTACTGCACGTGAGTATTTACATAATTACGCTAAAGTAACTCCTGTCGTGGTTGATTTTGAAGAAGACCAAAAAATAATAAATGAGCGAGAACAACGAGAAAAACAAAAACAGGATGATCGACGAAGCAGAACGAATAAAGAAGATCTGTAGAAAATTAAGATGTACCTAGAAGAGTATATATCTAAACACTTCACCCTCTGCTGATATAAATTAAACAGCCAGTATAAATATTATTAATAAATGAATATTGGAGAACCACATTCAGCTAGATTAGCTCGAGAGCGACTAGAGGCAATTAGAAAATATTTACCCATCCGTGATTTAGTTAAACAACAACTACAATCACGTCAGGAGTCTCAGGTGGAATTTGCAGAAGGTACAGAACAATTATTTAAGCCGATTGTCGAACCAACAAAGAAAATTGTTACAGCAACTGAGGCAACACAGAAAGCTCTTGAAACATTGCCTGTTGATATTGCTGGTCATATTCAAGCGGCTCAACCTGGGGCTCAACCACAACCACAACCACAACAACCTAAACTAAGAACTAAGATAATAGATAAATTTACGCCTGAAGGTATCGCTGCTATCAGGGATCCAAAAAAATTAATTCATATTGCCGCGTTTGGATATTATGAAAGACAAAAATATGTAAAACCAGAACATGTTAAATCTCTAAGCTCTGCCAATTGGATTAAGGATGTATATCGCATCTTTACTGGTATTCCAGAAATTAGATCTAATGAAGATATTATTAATTATAATGAATTTGATGAGGCTGTACATAAACATGTAGAAGAAAGAGCTAAACAAGTTAAACGACTATCACCATCACCACAACGATTACCACAACAGTTATCATCGTCACCACAACGATCACCACAACAATTACAATTTGAATCACCACAATCACCACAGCAACAACTAATGGAACAAATAAAACAAAAAAAAAAAACTAGAACAAGATAAACATTTAGAAGAAATGCTAAAACGATTTCATTCACCACGACAACCAGTGAGAACAACAGAGGAAGAATATCAAGATCCTGGAGCAACTGGAACTGGTTTAGGAAGTGGCCTTATTACTTGTCCTAATAACGTTCTTGCTGATGTTGATCGACTAGAAATCATCATTGGAGGAAAACGAGCTGGTAATAATTCCCCAGAAATCATTAATGAAGCAGTTGATATTTGTCAACGATTATTTACAGGTGGAATTATGGATATTAATGTATATCGGTCCCTCATTAATGAAATCGCCGATGACTACCATAGTGACTAAGTCACTGGATTGAGTATATAATTAAATACAGTTATTATAATAAAATGATCGTACATAGTACTCAACGTGGACCAACCATGGTCAGGGTAATAAATTCTCGATTGCCAGTATACAAAACAACCTACGGAGATGGACTAGGCGATATTGTTCAGGGTCTGTTTAGAAGGATAGCCCCAAAAGCAATACCGATTGCAAAGCAACTATCAATGAAAGCTATTGATGTTGTTCGTGAAAAAGGTATTGGTGCTGTTGGTAATATTGCTAGTAAAGCATTCTCAGCAATCAAAGATAGACTAACACGATTAATACGCAGACCTGCGGTCCGACCTCAACCTGTAAAATTACTTAGCACTGAAGTAATGCCTGCAAATATTAGTAAAATAATAAATCAAGCTGCTAATCAAAAACTAGCAGAGTTGGTAGATGTACCATTATCAGAAAAAGAAAAAAATATAACCGCTAGTCTGATAGCAGGAAGTGGTCTTCGTGGTTTCGTTTTAGACGATAATAATTATAATAAAGATGTTCAAACGTATATCTGATACAGCGTTCGACATGGATGCACCAGTACTCAAGGATGAGTCTGTGCGTGATTATCAATATTATTCTTATGACGCTCGAATTCCAGATCAGCGTGGACGAATTGAACTACAGGTTCAAGATACAAGTAGGTATTTCTTACCCGCTGAGGCGTTTATTGAGGTAGAAGGTGAGATTTTAAATAACGCTGCTCCTGCAGCACCAGTAGCATATGGAGCTAATGTTATTGTTGGTTTTGTTAATAATGGTATTATGGCGTTATTTGACAGCGCTACGTACATGATTGACGGAAAAAATATTGAATCAATTCAGAAAGACGTCGATGTTGCCACAACGATATTGGGTCTAGCACGATACAGCGATGATTATTCAAGATCGGCTGGACCATCAATGATGTTTGCAAAGGATACAACTGATTTTCCAGAAAGTAGAAACGTAACTATTGGTAATGTGAGAGATGCAGGAGGAGCTGCAGATACCACTGCAGTAATATCAATGAATGCAAATTTTAACTTAGGATTTGCAGTACGTAAATCAATGTTAAAAGGTGATAGGAGAGCATTTTCATGTGCGATTCCATTATCACATATCTTTGGATTTTGCAGAAATGTCAGAAAAGTCATTTTCGGAGCTAAGCACACAGTTGTACTTGTACGAAAAGCAACTGATAATGATGCAATCTGGCGACCTGGTGCAGTTGATGTTGGTAAAGTAGTACTAACAAAACTTTCATTGTGGATGCCAGTGATGGCTCCATCAATATCTGAAGAAGACCGGTTGCTATCTTTTATGAGTCAAGGCGGTAAATCAATGTTATCATGGTTGACAGTGGCCACAGATGCTACCCAAAGTAATATTAATGGTTTATTTACATGGCAAATAGCATCTCAGCAAGGTGTTTCTGCACCGCGACATATATTTATTGCGCTTCAAAATACTGCACGAGTAGACGATCTAGTTGAAAACACAATGATATTTGACAAACTTTGTGTTTCTGAAGTTTCATTAAGGATAAATGGACATCAAGAACCATCCGAGGATATATTACTGAATTCCGATCAAAATCATGTAGCACGTGCATATCATCGTCTTATGACTTTTATGGGTCGTGATCAAAACATTGATACTGGTTTACAAATATCACAGTTAGATTTTACAACTTTATATCCGATTTATTACTTTTCGCTCGAACACTTAGATTTAACCAGACAATCTGTAGTTGATATACATTTTCGAGCTCATGTTGATAGAGATGCTGGAGCTGTCCCTAATTACAGAGCAATAGCCGTTATCCTCAGCGATAAATAAATGTTACTTGAAGGTGCTGGTGGACGAATGAGAGTCGTTGATGCCCCAGTAGAAATTATGTAACACGTAATTAGATCATCTATTATAATTATAATGTCATATAATCACGTTAGTGTTACCCTGACTCCTGGTAAGATTAAAAGGCTACAATCAGCATCAAAAAATAACCGTGGAATAAAAATATCGCTAAAAAAAGAACAGATGAGCTGTTCAAATAAATTATCGTTGACCGAGCGTCAATTCAGAAACTTCAATGAAGCTAAAAAATCAAATAAAGGTGTAAAACTTAATCTTTCTGCGGGAGCTATCAAAGACATCGCTAAGACGGGTGGTATATTTCCACTTCTCGCAGATATACCAGCATTAATAGCCGCTGCAGCCCCAGCTGTTGCAAAAGCAGCTGCATTAGGCGCTGTTGGAACCGCTGCTGGAATGGCATTAAAGAAAGCAACCGGACAGGGAATAAGAAGAACATCCAAAAAAAAAAGGGGGGAGAGGTCTAAGATTACCAGGGACCCCGTATTCTTACGGAAAGAGTCTAAGACTTCCCGGGACAGTTTACTGATATCGCCTATGTCCAATTTTGATTTACTCGACGCTGCTAAAAAACTAAAAATAAAAAACTTTAGAGGTGTTTTTATGCGCGATCAATTACCTAGAACTGCTAGCAGTTCTGAAACTGGTATTATTAATCTCGATAAAAACTCTGGACCAGGCACGCATTGGGTTGGATATGCAATTCATCCACGTGGAATTATTTATTTCGATTCATATGGATTAGCGCCACCAAAGGAATTTCTTCATTATGTCAGCAATAATATTGCTCCAATTTGATATTCAACGTTACCAACACAAACATTAACTGATCCACCAATATGTGATCGTGAAGTACTTAATGTACTTGATGCTATATCAAAATCAACAAAACCACCTCATAAAGTCGTGCATGAATATACCACATTGTCACATTTAAACAGACATTGATAAATTTAATGGTAGATATTTACGGAAGATCTTCTCCGAAAACTCAGCAGCAAGGTGATTTATCTAAATATGCAACTCTTGATCAGCTCAGAAATGAAATCGATGATTTATTAAATATTACAAGTGTGGATCAAAATGAAGCCGTTGTTTTTCAGGATAAACAAGGACGATTAAAAACGAGTAACATACAACTGACAGATGTACTCATACGAATTCCTACCGCAGTTGTTGATAATATCGTTATTTTTTCTGATCAGGGTAAAATACAAGATTCTGGTAAGTCAGTTAACGATTTTATCAAGCGAGCTGGTGATTCATTCACGGACGACATTATCATGAATCGAAATAAAATTATAGACCTTGGAAATCCAACCGTAGATACAGACACCGCTACAAAAAAATATGTCGATGATCAAGAATCTAAGTACGTATTAGTCAACGGTGGTATAATGCGTGCATTTCTCAACATGAATAATAATGGTATTAATAATCTTAGAACACCAGAATCAGATTTTGACGCTGCAACGAAGAAATATGTAGACGATAGCAACATTCCTATGACAACTTCGCTAAAAACAATCAATGACGAAATGACTACACTCAGTGGTACTTTTACTAGACATGTACAAACGTTTTTAAATTTTCGTAGAAACATAAACAAATCTGTACATGAATTTTTGGGTGATCCACCAACCGTTGACATAAAGCTAGCCGACGTTTACATGAAACTCAATGATATTGTTAGTGGAATACCTAATATTGTTCAAAAAACTAATCTGATTAAAATTCCTCACAATCAGATCGTCAATGTGGTGTACACAGTAGCATCAGGATCAACAACATGGATACCACAAAATAACACTCTCGAACATATCGCAGAAGTAACTGGGTTATACAGGTTATCTATGCACGGTTCGGAAATTACTGCGGCAACTTCATTATCACCGAATGTATATCATAATCCTCTATTGGTGATGCTAACCAAGAACATCAAAGAAACGTTTACGTTAATATCAACGGAAATACCCCCGAGACGTTACTGGTGGTGCCTAGAATTCGTAGCTGAAACTTAATTAAATGACGTTGTTAGTATAATGAATCAAGTGAATGAGTCACTTATCGACGTTCAACGTCAGAGATACGCTCAAGTATGTGAGTGTCAAACCAAACTAAAAAATATCATCGACGATTATATAGTAAAAGTAAAAAAATATCGCAGACGTATGTTTGTCATTGATATAATCGTTTACTCAGTTTCCGCTGTTGTTGCTGGATCCGGATTATTATTATCAACGATAACAATGACAGCGCCTGCAGTTATAACAATCGTTGTTTCAACGGCAACAACATGCGCAGGCATTTTCAGTATTATCGCTAAGAAGATGGCTACATGTACAAATGATAAATTGCACGAGTATATAATAAAATTACACACAGCAGCAGCGGCATATTCTAAATTATCATCGTATCTTTCTGCGTATCTCAGCGATGGTAAAATATCTGATGAGGAGTTCGCAACGATAATGAAAACCTATGATGAAGCATTCAGAATCGCTGACAATAATCAAGGCGAATTAAATAATAACAATAATAATAATGACTGAGTCTTCAGCAGAGTCGCGAGAATTACTTCAACAGATCGTCACTAATACAACACCGTCAAAAACTACAATGATTTCATTAAGTTCGACCAATCCTGAATTTAGCGTTAACTTTCCAACCGCAATTCATGCAAAAGAAATAGCATTAGCACAGTTACGGGTGTATTATAGCTGGCCTAATATTAGATCAAAACCATTTGGTGGACTACAGCCAAATAATTCATTAGTATTTGCAAATAAGAATAAACCTGATGGAACTCCTGATTGGCAAGTAGTTAGTATTCCAACTGGCAGTTATCAAATAGAACAGATCAACGATGAATTCCAACGCAGAATTAAATCCATTACAGGAAAAGAATCAAAAATAACAATTACTGCTTACGAACCAACATTATCAGCGGTGATTGAAATAAATTCCCCTGATTATTCTGTAGATATTTATCAAAGTTCCATCAGATCAGTGTTAGGATGGCCTGATGTTCCTCCTGTTTATAATGGAATTCTAGAACCAACCAAAAATGAATTTCTCACAATGGAAAAAAAATTCATTAAAGATCCAGAATATCGAAATAAAAATCCATGGTCTTATATAACATTTGAATTTGATCTAAGCAACGATAGATATTACTTTACTGATTTCGACGGTCAAAGGATCCCTAAGATAATTAGATCAGCATTTAATGTTATCAGAGACACCAGGACGAAGATTGATAGAGATATTGTTGATGAAGAATTTAAAAAAAAATTAGATCGTCTTAAGCCTAAATACGATAAAAAAACTTAATGATTTAAGAAGTTTATTTATTTCATTATCTCAACATTATGACGATGGTGTAAAAAATCAGATAATCGAGTCAATAAAACATTTAAATAGGATCCTATTCGATTTATACATCGCCAATCGAAGTATTATAAACGTTGCGACTAAAGTCGATAGAAATATTTACACATCTCCAGAACTTCAGCAATTATTTCTTGATCATTACAAAATAACAGAAAAAAATTTACAAACATTTATAATACCAGATCTAAATAACGCTGAAATAAAAAAGCAACTCAACGATGTCATTGATGAATATTTCCCTAAAATACATGCAGCGTGGATAAAAATAGCACCACCACCAGTTATTCTTAAACATAACAACGATCCATACGGTGGAGGCCGTCATATCTCGCCTCATATTGTTAATATAACATCAACTATCGCGGTCAATCTAATATCCGATGCAGTTGATAGTAGTTATCAAGTAGATCTTGAAAATCTAGCCAGGCCCAGCAAGGATATATATTACATACATTCTCACCTCAAGTGCCGCCCGGATGGCTGATTGTATCTGAGCCAATTAACCAAATATACTTGCGTGTACATAATCCATTATTGTCAAGAATAAATTTCAAACTCACAGACCAGTCTGGAAACATCATTGACCTTCGTGGAGAGACGTTATATATTAATTTGTACATACGCTCGTAGAGTAAATATTGCAGTTGTCGTGCTTATACTAATGGAACCCAACAGTACATGTGATAGCATACCAACATTGTTTTTGATAATAATAAGTATTTTTACATATTGTTCGTTTAGCGAATAAATTCTTTTGCAATCGGCGCATTATTCAGAAAATATTACAGATCTGAGAAAATTTACATGTTTTATGTTAATTTTGCTTGTTTTATGTTATTTTTGCTTGTTTTTTGCTTGTTTTTTAGTCAAATTTCTAATTTTGTACGGGTCAAACCCACAGGATTTCTCTAAATGATGTTCGTGTTTTTTTTGACATTTTTACGAAAAAATAACAAATTTCAAGCAAAAAACAGCAAATAATCATTAAAAAACGAGCAAAAAATGATCAAAATTATACATGTTTGAGAAGAAAATGCTGAAAAACACGAAAATCATTTAGAGAAACCCCGGGGTTATTGCCCTCAGACTGCTTCAAAATCTAGTCGATTTTCGTTGATTTTCGGGCACTTTTCATGCAAAAAACGAGATTTTCGAGCAAAAAACCAGCAAATAAAGAGGTTTTTGAACAAAATCAGCGAATAAAAAAAACACTAAATATTTTAATCAGCACAACATGCTCTGATTTGTAACTGTAACGTCATTGCTTGTAGAATCCTTGGCAGGTCTATCTACACATTTATTATAAAAAATATACATTTTCTCTCAAAACGCAGATAAAAATTATTTTTTTCACCGATTTTTCATGGTAATTGATTATATAATGAAGTGCGATAACTCTGCTCTGTCTATGTAGAGCAACTTAAACGATTATCTCCCTACCACGTGTTATTTATAATCGAGTTATTTCAGTCTCTATACAGACAAGATATATATCGTTTTAAAATAATTATTTAGTGATCTGTCTGTTCTCTGTAAGCCATTAGCTGTTAGTGAAGCAGCAATTTGTAACAGAGAGAGATATTGATGCATATTTTGACACTGATAACCTTAAATTCACGTCAGTTTATACAATACGCTGAATCTCAAATCAAGGTTATTTTTAGCTCGTGTAACACATGTATTATTTACGTAACGAACGATAACTCGTGCAGAAGATATAATATTTTATATAGTGTTGTATAAAATATGTTTGAAAAATTAAAGTAAATTCACGTTACAGTTCTACAATAACTGATTTTATTCAGTATCTTGTTGAGTTAGCTATATAATAATTTTAAAACTTATATATTTATGAATCGGGAAGGTGGTGCAATGGTATAGTAGTGTGTTCTCGTACTCAATGTCCGTGGTTCGAGACTCGTGACTGCCACTTGGCGGCGTGGACGATTTTGATGCCTTTTTTAATATAATTGGGGGTGTGTGTGCGCAAGCAGCCCTTGAGATTTCATGTACCCCTCACCATGTTGAACAACGTGGTGAGTGCATTTTTGCATTTACCCGGGGTTTGATTTTGGAGGGGGGTTTTCATGAAATCGTAATGCCTAGACTCTGTGTCTATGCGCTTGCGCCTTCCAAAATAAACAGTAGGGTGATGTGAGCTCGTGACCTTGTGACCTCACGGAAGGGTACCCACATAGGGGCATTCAGAAAGAATATCCGCTGGACCAAAAAGTCTCAATAAGATGCCTGTGGACCATAAGACAGGTCTTAACCATGAAGATTGCCCATACAAAAAAAAGTCAGGCAATAGATGCCATATAAAAAAGTTACCAGCAGAAGGGACCCCAGTGGAATGGTAGACCGAATGTTATCGCTGCTCTTTATTTTTGATAAAATAAAGACCAAAGTTAATTATTTTTATTTTAAAGAAGTAAATATATATATAATGAACTATGAAAACATTACTGATATTATTTCTGCTATTAAAAAATTAAAACATGACGGAATAAAGATATCTGATAATCTTGATCCTCAGAAAATTATGTGTGATTTTGAATCATTACAGCAACGAAAATTTGAAAATAAATACACATTACCTTCCAATTACAGATTCGTGAAATCGATTTATCAGTCTATGTTAGAATCCTTGGCAATGGTAAACACACACTAAAGTAAAGCTATCTGCACCTCTTGCATGTTCAATCGAAAACATAAGAACTGAATTGTCTCACGAGTACGAAAGAAAAAAGATTATGGACAATCGTATAATGCAATTGAGAAAGATTGTTATCTGATTCTGTCAAAAGTGAAAGTGAGAGCAGCGACAGTGAAGGTGGACCCATAACTGTGGTGCTTGCTAAACAAAAGCCTTGGCAAAATTGACAGTCGAAATATATACAGTAAAAATTTATTGTTTTGAAGAGTTATTTGACGTATTCAAATATTATCTGCTGGTTGTATTTTATTGAATATGCAGATTTGTATGTTTTATTTGCGACAAATTGTACCGATCGTGGATGTATGCCAAAATATCTGCCTGCTGCGTTTATTGATGGGAAAGTTATTTCTTGACCTGTTTCTGCATTTATGGATTTAATAGCTCTCTTTTTGAATACTTTACACGCTCCTGTGTTTCCACGTCTAGAATTCTGACTCTGTGTTGTAACTTGCAGATTAGATACATGATTATTCTGGGGATTCCCATCAAAGTGGTCAACTACAAGTCCGTTTTTAATCAATCCAAAATAACATTCAAAGATGAACCTATGTGAGAAATAATTTTTATTTCTACCAACATTGAATCTAAAATAACCAAATTTATCAAGACTACCGACTGGTTTTTTTGATCGGCAGTTCCTGATCACGAGACGCTTCATAATTTTTGATGATCGGATGTACTACAAATTCGTTTTGCTCCATTTATATAATAATATTATTTGTCTAAATCATTATTTTGAAATCTGGCCAGATAATTCATTGCGGTTTTTATAGCGGACAATGTCGAGATATTATTTTTTTTGTCATAATAACGTTTCAGTTCTCTATATTTTTTACCGCCGCATTTTACACATAACTGAGTTTTTCCTCTGACTCCAATACTACACTGAACACATGGTTTTGGTCCTCTACTTCCATGTTTGATACTCTGCATGTGATTTCCGCAGTATTCGTTTACACATGGTTTATCACAATGAGAGATATGTCCAAGTTTAAGCCAAACGCACTTATTCCTTGTTTGAATCATTATATATATACTAAAATTCAATTTAAATATTTGTCTTAATTATAATAATGGAGGAATTATCCGAAGTTGAACCTTTCTTCGCTAGATTTGATCTTGACAGACTACCATAATATAAATTTAGTGTTTCGATGCAAGATCTAGTTTTAACGAATGCGGATATAACTAAACGTATCCGTGAGGCCAAAAAGGAATTTCGTGACGATGGTGCTGCTCATGTGTGGTCAACATTCAGGATCGGAAATATCGTTAATACGATGGATGACGAACGAGGAAAAGTAATTATTAACCACCTTGATAATCAAAAATATTTTATTTTAATAAAATTTATTGTAAGTACAGATGACGATATTTGGATTATTCGTGATAAACGTGATCCAGTCCATGTACAGTCGGGAAATAATATTGTTCTCTTAAATAATAAATCCAAACCTGGAATACTGACTGGTATTGATAAGCCGTATTATGAACGAAGGTATCCTGTGACTGCTGTTGTCTATGCAATATATCCGCTGAATGATAAACCTAACGTTGCGGATCTCAAACCGATGAGACTGTCGAGAATAAACTGTGTAGCTGAACGAGTTACAGAACATTTTACAAATGCGATACGTGGTAATGGCTTAACAGATTTACGACGTAAAAAAATAAATACATGGACAGAAACAGTTAAAGATACTGGAGCATCTATTAAAGATGTTGCTGAGCTGGGAAAGATATTAAAATTTCCAATAACAGTGAGGACATTAACAGGAGAGATTTTGTATAAATCAAAATATGAATCAAGAGGAGCTTCGATAGATATCGTTGATCATAACGCACATGCATGAACTAATACTGTAACAATATTTCCACGAGACAGAACGGTTAAATTTTATGGTGGTCATAAATTTGATTTGATTTTATCAGAAATATCAGTAAAAGTGACCCTGTGTCTGTTTGGTTATTTCAAAGTTCAGAACATGATTACGATCAATTTGTACGGCCTAATGGTGATATTTATCGTACAGAATCTCTTCATGAAGAAATGAGAAATCTTACGCTGAAATATACTTTTAACGATATCAAGGTTGGATAATTATTAAGTAATTGTTTTGCCGTACCATCAGTTGCTGCCCATTTCGCTCAGGAAAAAAAATTCATGGAAACCGACACGATCGGAATTTCTTGAAGATATCCAGAAAAGTTGTATAGAATATGGACATGGTGGAGTATGGAATACCAAATACGACTATAGTGACGTTATCTCAGTTGATATGGTAGCATGTTATCCTGGGAGTTTTCTTGGATATGGAGAATGTTCTAAATACTTTAAGAGATTTGGACATCCATCACATGAGATGACCAGAGTAGCGATAAATGGACCCTTACCAGATTTTGACTTAACCGGATTTGCCTATATAGAATCATTCGAGTTAGCAGAAGATCTCCATATTATTACTTATGTTTGGTTTGGAAGACATTTTTCAGAAAATGTTGGGTTCCAATAGTACTATTGCGATATATGCTTGATGCTGGAATTTTAATATCGTTGAGAGTAAATGAAGCAATTATGTCGTATAGTCCACAGAAGCAACTTTGGTTACCAGAGCCTGTGGATGATGCCAGGAAAGAATTTCCTGATCTCGACGAAGATGACCGTAAATGCAGGGACGAACATGATGAAAAACTTGCAAAAGATCTTGGTAGAAAGATAATCGGTAAGTTTACTCAAGGTAGTTCGTACGATTATAAACGACACTGTACAAGATTATGGACGATGCTGAACTAGATTTTATAATCGCTGATACAACGGAAAAAAACACATTTATAAGCCGATGTAATGCTTATTTATCAGATGGAACCAAACTAGGTACGATTGTGAACTATATTGATGGCGACTCACCGCAATTTACTCATTTAAGATCTTCGATGCTAGCCTATGTTTCGATAAATCTATTGTCGATGATAAATAGATTTCCTCGTTACGCTGTCAGGGTTGCTACGGATTCATTTTATATACATAAAAACTATAAGGATTTATTAAAACCGCTATTCGGTAATGGTGAATGGGGATCATGGAGGATAAAGCAAGAAAATATACTTAGTTATTCTGAATCTGCCGACGTTGAAATTAAGGAAATATATTACAAAAATAATAATCAAGTATCAAAGTCATCTGCACCATCTGTATACGATCCTGTGGCTAGACATAAGACTGTTTATCTTAACGGATGCGGTGGTTCAGGTAAAACAACTCGTGCGATTAAATTATTCATGAAGAATAATTCAGATATAATTGTTTTGACGCCAACACATAAATTAGCCAGGGAAATAAAAGAACGAGGAGACAAATCATGTACATATCATAGTCTCTTTAGATAGTGCGCAGACACATGGGCTCTTGAACGAATGGGTGAGAAATATGTACCTAAGTATATTATATGGGACGAGGTAGACACGGTGTCGTTAGAAATATTAAAAATATTCCTTGAGTGGTTATTGACAAAGAATACTGCTGTAATAATGTGTGGCGATCATGGTCAACCACCACCCTTTGTTGGACAGTCTCCACATGAATGGCTGAAGAATAACGTAGATGATTATGAAGAAATAAATGATGACCATAGAGCTATTGATGAACCGCTGAAAGAACTTAAAAGATTAATCAGGCTACAGCCAGATAAAATACAATGTGAGATAATGCATAAAGTAATTCCAGAAACTACTATGAACGATTTTTTGAGTTTATGGAGACCTGCTGATTTGATAGTTGCAAGTAGAAAGATAGTTCGTGATGAACTACAGGAGAAATTATTTACGTTACATAAAGAAAAGTTTTCAGATCTACCTGTACCTATATATATATATATATGTGTGTGTGTGTGTGTGTGTGTGTGTGTGTGTGTGTGTGTGTGTGTGTGTGTGTGTGTGTGTGTGTGTGTAACATACGTATAGCATGTACGCTGTATCAATGGTATACCACGAGATGTATAAATTTTTCATTAAAAGGAAACGAAGCTTGCTGAGTTTCCTTTTAATGAAAAATTTATACAACGAGTGGTATATCTTTGATACAGCGTACATGCTGTACATATATTTTATTTATATCACATACAAATACCTATATTTGCCCTTTGGACGGAGTTCAGATTTACTACAAGCAACTGTGTATTGACCTTGTGAATGAACTCCTCACATCCTCGAGTGTGTCCGCCTTTTGTGGCTACTTACAATGACCTTTGCATATTGATAAGTTGATTGTTTTCTTGTTTTGGTTTCTATTTATTTTTCTTCACATTGATTAAATCAATATGATACGCACTTATGATCTAGACATGAAAGATGGTTTTAATAATAAAAGTAGATCACTATAAACACTTTGTTAGCTACGCCATTCACATGAACGCTAAGCCATTCACCACCGGCTCATATACATTAATGTGGAATAGAAACTAAGCGAAATGACGAACCAACAAAGGGAATTAAAATATTTGTAATATATTTACAGTTGATCTAAGTCATTATTCTGGTTTACCAGCAGTACAACCGACCATAAATTCTCTCTCTCTCTCTCTCTCTCTCTCTCTCTCTCTCTCTCTCTCTCTCTCTCTCTCTATCTCTCTCTCTTTCTCTCTCTCTCTCTCATCCTTTGGTCGCTTTGACTTAGCTTTTACCATCATTCATAAGTCCAGAGATATTGTGGGATGACACAAACGAAAATCTTCTACATTCGTCATTTCAAAGATTTTAGCCCATATCTTGATACGATGGTCCAGAGAGAGAGAGAGAGAGAGAGAGAGAGAGAGAGAGAGAGAGAGAGAGAGAGAGAGAGAGATACCTTTGGACATTTTAATATTTAATTAATAATAATAATCGATTTTTCGAACATTATAGTATGTTTAAGATGCAACAACAAAACAAACATTAAATACATCACATTATGTGTACCACGTAACCGAGGAATTTGCTATATCAGAAAGAATTTAATGAAAATGTGCATCGTATTAAATTTATTTAGAAAACGAGGATTATTAATACGTTTTTATCGTTATTTTCACTCGTCACTAATGATTAATATGTGGAAATTTACTATTGATCTATAATTAACTGCAGACGATCGCTAGAATGTTTATATATGCGTAATATTGCGCAATGGGCGGATCACAATTTGATATACCAAAGTATTGGTATATCAGTTTGCTTTATACCAACACTTTAAATGCCATGTTATTTTTAACGTATGTGTTATATATATATATATATATATATATATATATATATATAGAGAGAGAGAGAGA